>WEIU01012094.1:349578-366576 GCA_013389925.1 Aegithalos caudatus
GGAGGGCCAGGTTTTGTCACTCCCGTAGGCCCCGAAATACTCCCGCTGGATAGTTGGTAGAGCGGGAGAGATATGTGCTGTCTCTTTCATAAATAACACGTGGCTTGTGTCCCGCCTAACGGGGTGGCAATGAAGGCCGTAGCTAGGCTGATGAAGAAAAGAAAAAGCAAAAAGCAGGAAGAAGAAGCCAGTTGATGTAGCTGCCAAAACAAGGCGAGGCCAGGAGTTAGGGCCTGTGCTGTGATGAACATGGCGAAGTCCCTGACAGGAAAAAGGAAGCTCGTTTGGCAGAGCAGTGCCGGTGGAGGGACAAAGGTCTCAGCTCAGTCACGTCGGTTGTCAGAAGCCACATGGGGATCTGTACTCCTCTGAGGTGGTGTTTAAGCTTCCACTGGTCCGATTAACCATGGCTTTGCTTGCTTGTGGTATAGTTTAGGAAAGTGCAGTGTATTCTGCAGTTTCGTGTGGTACAGCCCAACACTGTAGTCTGTGCTTCAGAGCCCTGTGGTGAGACAGAGCAATGATTCCTCCTTGGGCTGGGCGTTCTCCCACCCGGCTTCTCAGAGAACCATTCGGGGAACAGACAGCGAGTATCCACTCCATGGGCTGGGCTGGTAAGACGCGATGTGTACCGTTGGTCTGCACTGCCTGTAAGTTAAGCAAATCCATTCTAAAGCCCAATAAGTGTAAATAACATGAGCCAATATACAGATACTGAGGTAGAAAGGTGAAATGAATCCTCTGGTTGGTAACCCAGAGGCTGCCACAGGACTTCACATGACTTTGGATTTGTTCTCTGCCTCTGTAGAAGAGGAATACTAATGCTGCTCACTGGCTTTTGTGAGGTTTAACACTGTTATATACTTGTATTATAGTGAGATGACTTTATGTATGCAATTAAAATGGTTTAGTTCTTATCTCTCTTATGGAACTGGATTTAGGATTGATGGGCATAGTAATAGGGCTTGGAGGAATGTTAGGCACTGAGTGTACTACGTGAAGGATGTAGGAGAAACAAAGTGTACCAAGGCTACATGTACCTTGTGGTACATACATGAAAAGTGAGAAGGAAAACCAGGGTGAATTATTAGAAGGGCAAGAGGAGTACTGAGGGGACAAGGTCATGAAAGCCCAGCGGATAAAATTTCAAGGTGAATATTACTAATGAGCTCCAAGGGTGAATTAAAAACAACAACAACCACCACCAAAGGAAAAAAAAAAATAGGTGGCAAATGATCTGGAAAAGATGGAAACTAAAAACAAAATTCCAGATGAGTAATTTCTTTGAGGTAAGTGCAGAAGGAAGTGGATTAAAACAAAGTTTTAAATCCAGAGCATGAAGGTGAGAGATTTTTAATGTCGGTTTAATGAGTTTTTCCTTCAACTATAGGTATATGAGGTATGTCAAAAATACTAGCTTAGGCATTCCCCTAGCATGCCTAAAGATTAATTCGGGTTCTTTTTTTTTCCCTGGACTTGCAGCATTGTTAAACTGGGCTAAATGAGAAGAGAGTCAAGTCTGTTATTTTCAAAAACTTGAGAAATGCAAATAGTGGTATTCTAGATAGAAACTGAAGAGTTAAAGATCTTCTGCATTTGTTGTGTACTCCTTCAGCAAACACAATGGAGATGAAAGTCACAAACTTGAAACTCAATCATCCAACCGTGAAACAACTAAGAAAAAGACTAAGGCACAAATATGGTGCCTGGCTAAAATCTAATGATAGTTATTAATTTACAGGCTAATTTGGCTTCAAAAGTCTTTTGTTCTTTCCCTCTCTTTTCCACATGTCTTTTGGGATGCAATTAAAGGTTTGCATCTTAGTTTTTCACATTTGCTAATGTGCTAAACTGCTTCAGGTTGTCTTGACATCATACTGTTTCACAGCATGGTCAACAGAAATACCAAGTTCAACAAAATCCATCTTTGGGTGTATGAAGCATTTGCCTTATTATTGCCGCACTGCACCAGTGGCACAAAACTTAATGAAGGCTGTTTTACAGTGACAAAGCTGTGTTTAGGAGCAGTGGTGTTAGGGAAACTCGGAAAGACAATGTGTATTTATATTACAGTATTGTCTGCAACATTCTAGAAATGTTTTCCAAGCATATAAGACTCTATTCATTGCCGAAGAGCTTGTTCCTTAAAAGACAGTGTAAGGACAAAGCACAACAAAAAGCAACATGTGGTGTAGAAAGTCAAATGATCAATATGATGGTTGCCAGGATAGAGGAGGAAGGGGCTTCCTTCTCTTTCTTTTCAGCTGATTACTCTTCACTTGGTCCCTAAAGTGGCCTTCATAACTTCTTGCCTGCATCAGTGAATGTTGGAAAAGAGCTTTACTGGTTACAAGGTAATGATGAGACATACTGCTTTGCAGAGAATGCAGTGAAAAGTCCCTAAATACCAGTCATGATGAGGATGTTGGGGGATAAACTTAGTGCAAGGTCATAGTTTTTATCACCACTTAGATATGGATCTGATATGTTTATTAGAAAGGAGAAAAAAAAAAAAAAGGTTGGACAATGAATAACCTTTCTGTTTTTATTAAGTAGTAATAACAGCTGCATTTATACCATGCTTTAGATAGCTTGCGTACTGCAGCGCTGAGATTATATAAGCAACCAAAAAAGAATCTTTGAAGCCTGGGGAGAAGGGGAATGCAGAGTAACAAGATAATAGAAGGTTGCAAAGTCAGTTTAGAAATAAAGTTGAAATGAAAAGAAATCTCACGTTGAGATGGTTTTGCTGTGAATGGGAAAAAAAGTGCTTGGACTCCAGCTAAGTTTTTCATTGCTGCCAGAAGGCCTCTTGGGAGCTACTTGTGCTCCTGAGGTGCGTGGTCAGGTGTCAGTGAGACAGATGCGTGTCCACAACAGCATCATAATTAAAAGTCAGAACTTGGGGGCTTGTAGCATTTTCTCTCCTCCACCCAAACCACTCGACCATGTTCTTCAGCCTGATTGCTACTATTCCACTTAAACCATTACTCACTGCTCTCAACAGTGCCATTTTTCAAGCCTGCTTTTCATACTCGCAAGTGAGCTATAACAGGTTTGCCGATTTGTCAAATTAAAGGAGAGAACTGTTTGTCTGAATTGGATTCTCTGTTAAACTCACTTCCTTTCTAATCAGGACAAAGTGTACAGAGTACATCCACAAGGCTATGCAAGTGCTCCTTTGTGGAATGCACACTCTTTTCCTGAGGTACTCAAAGGGTTAGCATGGTTTATTCATCTCCCAGATACCTCCCCTGGCCCCTGCGTCTGCAAAGCAAGGAAAGGGTCATCCAGAAGAGGTGATCTGGAAGGTGTGGGGTTATTGCCTGGTGGGACCAGTGCCAGCCATTACAGAGGAGCACATGACCAAACACAGCATCCCCTCAAATCAAACTTGGGGAGCATAACTGAAGGGGTCTCAGAACTTTGCAAGATCCAGGCTTTGATATGCCAAAATCTTGGTGTTTTCCACAGTATGAAGTGGCAAAGGCTGCTTGGGACAACAGAGAATTTGGCTCAGAGCCCTGAAAATAATCTGCAGTACCCTGCAGATTAACCATCTCTCATTCTGCTTACTGCTTGTTGATGCCATTGTAGAATTTCTCTAAAAGGTTTTGCTGAAATGAAAGTAATAGAGTAAATTGCTTGTTTATCGCTGAATATCATAATGGTCTAATGTTTAAAAGAAAAATCCTTTCATTATAATCTGATTTTATAAGCGTTGGACTAAATTATAAGGAGTATTCTCAATTACTCCATGTAAACTTGTGTTTAATACTGTCTTTAATATTATGAGATTCCTCCAGGCTGTTTAACTAAAATTGCTTTTGCTGTCCCTGAATCTGTCTGAAATTATATGCATTTTTGTATCTGGAAATATAGCCTATTTTTATCCTACCAAAAGTATCGTTAGGGTTGGTTCAGAGAATTAATAGATACTAAAATTTTTGTCTACTGTAATAATTAAATTCATGTTTAAGGCAGATTAATTATGCTAGTGAGGTACAAAACAATGGGTTTTTTTCTAGCTGAAAATTCTGCTTCCAGATGTCTGTATCTGTAAAGCTATGGAAATGCAGCGTAGCTGAGAAAATGCTCAAGACCAACTCATTCCAGTTTTGTCCTCATTGTAAACTTTGTACCATGGAAAGTTAAAAGCTTTTTTTCACATTGTTTGTGAGATTTCTCCAGAGGGAGTATTTCTGGCTTTGGTTAGAAAAGAACTCCCTGTCTTGCTAAAGATTGACAATTATGTACATTTTTGGCCTCTAACTTAAGCAAGCCAGCAGGCCCTCAGTATGCTTTATGTCCAGTTATGAACAGAAAATTTCTTTTAAAGAACATTTTTTAAACCCATTTGAAATTCACACACTGATACAGCAGTAAGCAGGTTTTTTTTGGGGGGGTGGCGGGGGGGAAGAGAGAGATTCCTGTTTTATCTGTATGTAGGTCAAATTTATCTGAACTGCTCCAGAAACTTTTTTTGATTTTGGTGCAGACAAGTCTTCCAGAGAACAGGACTCCAACATAAAGAAAGCCCAGCCCTTCATAGCACCACAATCACAAAATGACCTGTTCATTTTGCATCTGATATGTGCTTCCTGCCCCTCTGTCATCATGATTCAGCATGGTGACATGCTGAAAGATCATTAAGGTGGAAACAATGCCGAGCAGTGTTAGGATGAGGTGACCTGCCACGATTATTTTGTGTGTACCTGATTTATTGCACATCATATTTTCTCTTTCCTCATCTTTCGTCTGCCAGGCACGTAGTTCTTACTTCTGCCAGTGCCTGGTCTTGTACTTGGAAAAGAGAACAGGGATGCCCTGGGGTGTAGGCAAGGACAATTTGCCCTCTGCCCCTCGCTTTGGGAAGCTTGAGAATACCTCAGCTTATGCTTTGCAATATATCATGCTATTTAATGAATTACAAAGTCTCCACTTTTTTTTTTTTCTTCTGATTACCTAGGAATGGTTACCCAGAGCTCAAGAGAGGAGCTCAAGAAGTGTTCCTTGAAACTATGAAGACAAAATTGTTAAAAACCTGGACATTTTATCTTTGGGCAAAGATGCAGTTTCTTTTCCCTTTCTCACATGACTAGCACAATTTCTGATACCCCTAAACTCTTTTTCTTATGGAGGCAGTTGTATAAGTAGGGGAGATTCCAAGAAAACAGTGAGTTTAAACCATTTGCTGCTATGAAAGGAGAGACCTGTCTCAGTAATTTAAGAGAGGAAGGAGAAGGTAATAGTGAGTTAGGTTTTGTGCTGATAAGACTGCCTAGGTGGTATTCCTCAATAACACTCAGCGGTTTGATTTTTGTTCTTTTTTGGATGAGGCAGTTTCTTGAGAAGAATGGGGGCAGGCTTCATTTTTGTTTTTAGAGTGAACAATAGTGTCCTCTCTCTTCTCTTGAACAATGGGGATACAATATTATAGCTCATGTTTTGTTAAAACTATGGAAGTAGCACATCTGTCCCAAAGAGCTCACCTGGGCTGGCTACAGACACAAGCACTGTGAGCCTGAGCCCCAGAGTCTCTGCAATCCAGGTAGACTCAGTATTGTGTTTTCTGTCACTACCCATTCTTCCTTCTGCCAGGACAGTGCCTGTGTTCCCATGCCCCCCTCTGATGCATTACATGATCCAGTGCCATGTTGCTCTCCTACCATTGCACCCTTCAGTGTCTATGCCATCCCAAGGGCTTTGTGATGTCTGTTCTTGCATTTCCATTCTTCTCAAAGACACAGGATTTTTACTCCATGCCCTTCTGTTTGCTTTCAGTGCTCCTCTTGTGCCCTTCTTCAACTTTTTCTTCAGCTGTGGTTCATTTAAGACACGGTGTTGAGTTGCTGCCACCAGAAAGGGTGGTTCTGGTCCCTCCAGAGCCATTCTCCTTGGCATCACTCTTGTCAAGCCCTTTGGTGAGTCAGTTCAAGAGAGTAGTTTTCAGTTGGATTAACAAGTTGGATCAGCCTACCAAGTGGTTTGATATGGTATGAGAGGGTGTGGACCAGCAGGACCAGGAGTCATGGAGGGAAAAGCAGGACCACCCAAGTCAGAAGAGTGAGCTGCCTCAGTCATGTAACTTCACTCTTGCTTAGTTCACATCATGTAACTCAACCCATTTCTACTTTCTCTCTTCTCTGACTGAAGAGAAGCTTTTCATTTTGAAACTGTATTGAGGGAATGAGCAGATCCAAAGTGCAGGGGATTCTGTACCAAGACAGGATGGTGACTAGCATCAACTGATACCACTATCTAAGGATGCAAGAAGTGTTTCAGGCTATTAATGGTGCAGACAGCATGCCAGGGACGCTGATTTTGTAAGGTTTTGTTTGTTTCTTTGTTTTTCTTTTCAGGTTTTAGTAGTTGAAAGGTTCTGGCTATTTATGATGATAGTTATTGATATTTTAGAACTGAACAAGTATAGTGTTGTGATATTGACGCACACTCACTATGTTGGTGTTCTCTGTCTTCTTATTCTTCTATGCTAACAAGCACAACTGTCTGTGCAAATACTCCTTGACTAATACCAGAGTAAGGTATTTCATCATGTTTTAAAGCACATCCCAAGCAACTTATACCAGGGACAGATATTTACTAAATCAGGAATGCTAGTAGTAGTGGATATACATTAATTTAAATTCCCATATTACAAAAATTGTTGTGTCCTCCCTGCATGATCTAAATTGACACTATTAATTTTATCTCTTTCAGTAGGCCTTGAGGTGACACGACGCTGTTCATGAATCCACTGAAACGTAATGTTGGAATTGTACTTTGGAGAGCTTTTAGAAAGCAATACTGAAATATTAAGTCCTGGAAAATTAGGCTTACAAGGATTTTGTGCAAGTGTACAGCTGAATTTGTATTATTAAGATCCTTGTTTTGTGTTCAGAGTGATAGTAAGTGCTGCAGAGCTGTAATTAGTACTGGGTTGTGATTGAGCCTTGCTATCATTCTGCATCAGTTTGTTACTGTTAGAGTCACCTGAACCTGTTCTTGCTCATCCAGTCAGCTAATTAGTGACTTAGAGAAAAGGTGGCGTTTATTGTTAGTAGAAGAAATGGCCTTTTATTTTTATGCAAAAGCAAAAAACAGGTCAAGAAGCAACTTGTTCCTTCTTCATCCACTTGCAGTGCAAGATAATGCTTATCTCATCAGGAGGTGGATTTCACTTTTTTTCATCCTTTCCTGTTGCATTAGGCTTATATTTTCTTCCTGGAATTACTCTCTTTTTTGTTGTTTTGGGTGTGTTTTGTTGTTCGTTCATTTGTTTGTATCGGGGGGTGTGTGTGTACCCTCAGATTGTTGGTAGTGCTGGTACCATGTTCAGGAGTTCTCATTAAAAAGCAGATTGATTCCTAAAAAGGATTTCTCCTTTAGATTAGAGCTTCCTCACTGTGTGATTGACTTCTGACTGGAAGGGATAGGCAGACAATAGATGAAGACTCTGTCCTCACCTCTTTACCAAATTGTTCAAGTGGTTGTTGAAATTTGTGTGGGAGGCAACACTCCTCCATTTGTGCAAACACATCCTCCAATAAAAGCCATGTGCTGTGGGCAAAACTAGTCAAGGGCTTGCTGCCTTTTTCTTTTTTTTTTTTAATAAACAGAAACTTACCAGTTTCAGAGGCTGAACATGACTAGCTCATATACACAGACTGTATTTGTGGATATGCCCATCCTGTGAACCCAGCCTGACTCCTACCTTATTTTAGCTACAGCTACAGCCATTAATCCACTATTTTAAAGCATATTCTGTATTTAACTTGTGACATGAGCAAAAGAAATGCTGAGTCATGTCTTTGTGGAGCAACATGCAGCAGTGCATTTGTTACTGGAACCTTTTGATTTAAAAATACCAGCCTCAATCTTCTAAGGAAAAACCACAGCAAAACGCTACAAACAGTTTTTCCTCTCTGTTATCTTAAGATAGCACTGAAGCACAGACCTAGGACAAAAACCAATTGAGAATATGGGTTCATGGTAGAGAATCTGCCCCAAGCATGTCAGGAAGAAAAGTTTTCAGAGGTTTATAAATGCCAATGTATAACATCAAACACATGGCTGGTGCACTACATACTGTACTGCAAAGGTTTAGTGATTGTTAGATGCCAGGCAAAGCTCTAAAGCAAGGTGCAAGCTTGTTTCCCTTTGTAAGCCTTCAGAGCAGCTAGATGTGAGCTCTTCCAGAAAACTCTCTGGAAACTTTCATCCAGCCTCAGTGCTCTATAAATAGAGGAGGTCTTCATCCCTGAGGAGGTTTTGCAATGCCGTGTGGGGGAGTGCTGAGCTCCGATGGAGGAAGCAGAGTTGTGGAGCAGTGTGGTGGGACCAGGAGGGGGAACAGGATCCCCTTCATTGTGAGATGAGGTGCAAGTACAGGTTGAGAGGAGAATAATTAAGATGTAAGGCTCTTCCCAAAGACGTTCCCTTAGATGCTATACAGAAACTACTGCCAGCAGTGTGGAAAATGCAGCCACAGTGACTGTCAGCTGCAAATGACAAAAGATACCTGCATAAATCAGTCAAGAAACACTCCTGCAGAGGGGATCTTTTCCTCCCTACCACAAATGGAGAAATGGTTTCACTGGGACCAGTGAATAAATACAGCAGTACGTGCTGTAAGAAATGCTGTAGTTTACCACGTAGAAATTATTCAATTTTTCTGATGGACTGTCATGGAGTGTGATAATATGTGACAGACTAGTCACAAACATAACTCTGTACTAAGTCTCAACAGCAAAACACTTGAAATTTTGTTTCTAAATAATATGTAAATATAGAAGGAAACCAGGTGACTTACAGAAGCTAGAAGATTCTGACCTACCACTCTCTCTTTTCATTAATGCAGGTCTCCTTGATTGTGATGGCAGATGAAAAAGCACTCTCTTCCAAAATTTAGCTACAGTGTATTTTTCAAGATACAGCTACATTTAATTATGGGGGGAAGGGATTGTGTTTGGGTAAAGTTTCGTGTATTATTTTCAAAAGAAATAACTTTTAAAATGGGATTGAAAAAGGAAAATTTCTCTCTGACTTCTCAGCTCATGGCAGTATCAGTCTTGCATACTATACTATATTTGAAAGAGGCATACTCCATTACTTGTTTGATTACTTTTGGGGGAAAAAAATCTGAAAATATAAAGAAGAGGCTTAATTTTGGCTAAGGTCAGTAATTTGGAGTGAACAAGGCTAATTTTGGAGACAATATTCTGTCTACAGAAGAATGAAAAAATGAAAGCAAGCTATTTTCCTGCTTACAGACTGCATATTGAACACTGGTCTATAGATAAGTTATTGTTTGATCTCAAAGACCTTTGATATGCAATCTTTGAATGTTTTTCTTCCTGCCAGCAGAGTTTCAGTGTTAAGAGAAATCTTTATTTTGTAGATGTAAAAACAATATGGAAATAATATCGGAAAACTGAGCCATTGCCTTACAAGGCTGTCATTCCTCTGCCTTCCTAAAAGTATCATCCAGCTACAATTTCTTTAAAAATGCTTACAATTTCTTCATTTCTTTAAACATGAGGGAGATGTGTTTTCTGTACCAGAACATTGCTTACTTCTTTCATTGTGCTGAGGTTTTATGGTAGAATTTTAAGACCAGACCTTAGACAGGCTAGAATGTATGATATAAAGTACTAATTGTAAGGTAAATTACAAGGAGAAAAACCTCACAAAACCAAAACGGATGACAAATCCTTTGGTCATGTTTGGCTTCTAAGTAATCAGGACAAAATGTACAAATGGGAGGGGATTTCTAACAGTGTCATGCATTAGCTCCCAGAAACCTCCCTTTGCTTTTTTATTCCAGTGAGCAAAATCATCCTCGTATATCCTAGCCTGCTGCAACTGAATCGTGTACTGCGATCTCAAAGGCCACAATGGAAAGAGTTTCTTCATGTAAACAAGCCTGTTCACACACACAAGAGAGGAGTAGCCACTCCAATGTTGGTGTAATCCCTCTGAGCAGCTTCTCAGACACCCTAAGGCTGTACTCTTGAAGTCGTACACCCATAGCTGTCTACAGTGGTTTGAAGAATATTTTAACATTTTGCTAAGTACTGAAATATATTGTTGATAAATTGGTCTGGCTGCGTGCTGTGTTGCTTTGAGAGTGTCTGAGAAAGAAGGGAGAGGCTAGAATTTGTTTTCAAGTGGTTTAATGACTATTAAATTCACAGCTAGAATAAAAGCAGCAGCAAATAACCTGATCATTGTGTTACAACAGTGCACAGTCTCACCTTCTCCCTTCTTGCATCGTATTTCCTATCTAGGTCACTGTGCAGTGCAAGGCTGTTGATTTGCCAGATAATGTTTCCACACATTGCCCCAGACATGGTGATGACAGGCAGGTTTTTAGACTGTTTATGCAAATCACTAGTGTCTTGAGCCTACTCTTGGCTCAAATTTTACCTTCTTGCTGGTTTGGTGCCTGGTATGACTTGCCCAGCCTTATGGATGGCACTGGCTATACTGACATCTAAACAGCTTTGAAGATAAAGCCATCTTGCTGTCAGCCTGTTAGACATAGATTCCATCACTGCCCTGCAACTGCTGTGTAATTAAATGTTCTACTAGGCATACTCTGGCTTAATGAGTTTTATGAGTCATGGTGGCAAAGAGAAAGGAGATTCCCCAAAAACAAGAATGGGCACAAACACCCTCTTGATAATTACCTTTTTTAGAGAGTAAGGTTCTTGCTTGTACAGAGAAGTCATCAGTGGGTCTCCTTGGATCCTTTGACAGAGAATCTCACACTAATGCCTGCTAAGGTACCCAGAGAAAGTGATTTTGCAGTTCTGAATTACATGAAATAGTAGTACAGGCACTTCCAAGAAAGTGGTTGGTTTGTGGCATCTTGATTTGAGAGTGCTTGAGAAGGGAGGAAGAGGTGAGAACTTGCAAATTCTGTGCTCTCATAAGCTCAACCCCAAACCCATCTACACCACAGGATATGTATTACACAGGAGGAGAGCATTGCTAGGCCCCAGTACTCAAGATCTGAGCATTGAAAGCATCAACAAAACCATTTCTCATTAGCTGCAAGCAACTAGGGGCATGCTGGCGTGAGGAGGCAGCTCAGCAGCATCAGGCTCTTGTGTGCTGAGACAGAGGGAATGCACCCTGCATGGCCAGGACCATCCACACCCCCTGCTTTCACACCTTGTTGTTCCAGGAGGGCAGGACTGTGCCCCTGGCAGTGTGTGCAGGGTGGTGTGGCTCTGTTTGACCCCAGCAGGACCTCCATGGAACCTTCTTGACTGCCAGTGGGGGAAAGAGGCAGTCAAGGAGCGTGTAGAGATGAAAAAGTGTTGGGCACATCTGGAGTTCCTCTGGCCAGACTCACCCAGTTGTTGTAGCTTGTACTGAACACAAGCCAAAGTCAGCTCCTGGGTGCATGGGGCAATTCAGCACAGAGGTGCCTAAGTCAGTCTGTAAACTCCAGGTCTGTCAGCTGAGGAGATTATCACTCACCCAGCACTCAGGCATGCACCCTGCCAGCTTTCCTTGACCTATTTAGTAGCATTGAACTAAATACAGGCAGACCTTGCTCACTTTGATTCCAGAGGACCAAGGAAAGCATGTTCAGTTTTGCTGGCAAACATGGGAGGGTAGTGGTGGTTAGGAGAATGGTAACAGCCAGGGTGGGATTGGACTGGGGTACTGACACTTCAACAACAGCTGGAAGAAGATGAGCCTCCAGCCTGGTCGGGTCCATATGGCTGCTTACAGGCTGTGGTTGCAGGCAGGCTATGACTACACAAACAGCGCTGTGAGCAGAGCTGTTCCCTCCCTTTCCCCATGCTGCCCCAGGGAGTGCTGCAGCTGCCCCAGCAGCCTGCCTGCCCCTCCCTCGGCTGCCCTTGTCTCCCCTGGGACTGAGCCTGGTGCTCCTGCAGGGTCTGCTCATGCTGAGCCAGCTCGTGTCCAGCGCTTGCAGCAGCGCACAGCACTGACAGGGTTCTGTGCTGTTCCCCAGATGGGACAAGGATCAGCCTCTGCTGCAGCTCCTCTGCTTAGCTTGTCCTTTCACCTTAAGCTCTTCATCTATCTGGGTCCCATTGCAAATGCTGAACTAAACCCTTAATACTCCTGAGCAGGGATAGATGGTTAAATCAGATGAAAGATTGGAGTATCTTAGCAGGAGATATGCTTAACTAAGGGTCCTGGGTCTTTAACTAAAGTCTAAAATACCCCCAAGCACCCCTGGTGGTGCCAAGACTTGCAAAGCAGCTGCCTGTGTGAGCTGCTGGTCCCTGTTCGTGGTCAGATCTGCTGCTGTCTGTTCAAGACCAGGACACCGGCTTCCTTTGGTGGGCATTCTAACCCATAGGCAAGAGAAGATAGCACATGAAATACTTTGCAAAACGCTGAAAACCTGAGACAGATGTCTGACCTGCAGAGTGGGATTCACAAAGCCTGTTCCTCAGGCTTTGACACAGACAGTTTCTTGCTTCTTGCCTTTTCAGTCCTCCAGGCACTTTTTGAGGTAGCCACCAAAGCACATGATTGAGGTGCTGGCAGAAAAGAGAGGCCTGTGCATGCAGGAAACACAGTCTGTATATGAGAAGCATGGGAGGTCTGGCATACAGCACCTTCAGTTTGTACATCCCAGAAAAAATTGAAAAAACAGTAAATAAAGGTGTCTGCTTGTTTTGGCTCTGGAGATTGGAGATTGAAACTGGGTAGTGTGAATTAGTATAATTTAATTTTCATCACTTTCTTTTATAAGCTCTGAAGTTCTTTATCTCATATGACTTACAATCTTTATGGGCTTATTTTTTTGATCTTTTTTTAAACGTTGGTATATCCATGCTAGTTTTAGTCTTGCAGACTTTTTTTTTTTTTTTTTTTTTNTTTTTAGCCAGCCTGGTAGCCCAAATTGTGCCGGACTCTCCTTCTCTTATACCTTGATTTCTACAACATCCTTTCTCTGGTTGTGAGACACACACACTCATTGACCCTGCAGCTGCATACATTTTCACAGCGCTGCTACAAAAGTTGTTTTTCTTTGCTTGGTGTTTTGTCTCCCCTTTCCACTGACCTCCTTACCTCAGTAAGAGAAGAACTGAGCCCAACTTTATACAAGGCCATTTATGTTGTGGCTGATGGCATTTCTCTGTACGTGCAGATGGGCTTCTTTGCACGTGCACAGCGGGTGGAGCGACTGTGCTGTGCCCCAGGTTGGAGGAAGGAGCACACACCCCTTGGGCCTCACTGCAAATGAGCTGCAGGCCATTGAATCACTGGCAGTGGCTGTTTGTTTCCAGCACCACCTTTCCTGGTGTCCCAAGGCCCCGCTGTTGCATCAAGGATATGCATTACTCCTGTGATGGGCTGGAGAGTGTGGAGCCCTGGGGAAAGCCAGCTACAGGGTGCCAGGATAGTCCTGACACACTCAGAGCAAATTTCTCCCACCCACAGCCTAATTGCTGTGAGTTCCAAATTGCCTCAAGAAACAGGTTGTCAAGGGGAGGCTCTAGGACAAAGGGCCTGCTTTTCATTATTCTAACCCATAATGGAGGTACCCCAAAGCTCCTTCTTCCCTTTTAGATCCTACATAGATTCTTTGTCCTTCATCAGCTCTCCCATCTCTGCTGGGATGTGTGAATTATTTCTGAGGCTTATTTTAAGGAACATTATGGTACTGATCCTGAGTTTTCCTAGGGTGTGAGCCATACATGGGGAAATATTGTAAAGCTGCTCTCTACAAGCACAGATTGAGTTTCACTGATTTTAAACCATCAAACACATCTGCTTATCTTTGCTTTCAGAACCTTTTGAGCCTATCTCCATTCTTTCCAGGACAAAATACAAGGTGAAATCCCACCTTCAAGGAGATGCCCCATATTTCCCCATACATAGATTTTTACCCCTGCAACTTTGTTCTCTTTATCATGCTCCCTTTCACATCCAGGAAAGCCCCAGGGAACATCTGCTTCCCAGAAGTTCCTTAGACCATCTGCAGTCAAACTGGCAATGGCAAATGTGAGGGTTGGCCCCCTTGGGCTGGCCAGGCAGTGATACTGCAGGGCGGCCACACTTCTAAGTGGGGATGACATAAAGTGGTATCACATCCTGCTCAAGTTCTTTGCATGCTGCAAACAAGATTAACTTGGATCTTAGAAATGAAAATAGACATATACAGGCTATAAGTTCATGCAGATGTTTATACAGATTGCTTAGGAAATAAAGATCCCAACTGTGATAAAAATAATGAAAGAAAATATTCTAGATTATTGTGATGAATTCTGTTCTCTCACTGTCACACAGAATTTACCTTGCAGGCTATTGTAGAGCATCAGTATATTTTGTTTTAAGATAGTAGTTTCTTTCTTCCCCAGCCACATCCTAATATTTGCATTATAAAAAATAAAATAGTTTAGACATTTTAGCTTGTCTGTGCTAGAAAAGGGTACTGTTACAACAATGCAGAAGTAATCATTCACACCTATTGTGCAGACAGCATAAACACATTTCATAACAGAATAGCAATTCCAAGGAAAAACTGGAAGAAATTAAGTGGTTTAAGTCACCTCTCTATCATCCAAAGGAGGGATTTTGCCAACATAAACGAGTTTGGTTACAAAACCTCACAGTGCTTACTGCAATTATTATACTAGGAAAACTTGTAGATCCAGACTGCCTACAAAAACATGACTGCAGCAGCCACCAATATCCCGAGGACTTGTTACACTGAAATCAGTGCAGTTGTAACTCTTGATTTCATTGAAAGTTATTCCAAGAATTACTTCGTCCCACTGGATTCTCTTTCGTAACAGGAGCATAATATGCTCTTCTAGTACAATCACATATTCCAGGAAATATGTAAAAAGGAAAATATATTTTTTTATGGTGGGGGGAGAGACCATGCAGTGAAAAAGAATAATTTCTGTATTGGAATTCTTCCACTCTAGTAACTATCCAACCTCCCACCAGCATGCTGCCCTCCTTATTTTGCAGGCTTGTGAGATTTTCACGGCTCCAGGTGGCCTCTTTTTCCCTCCTAGATAGCGCAACTCAGCCTCACAGCCAACACAACGGCTTACCAGAACTTTTTTTTAGCTTGATAAATATATCCGTGTGAAGGCATTGTGTGGCGTGTGTGAATCCAAGTGGGGCCAAGGTGCGAGCGGGGCAGCACGCAGCCCGGGGCTGAGGCAGCTCTGTGCCAGGCAGGAGGAACTCTGTCCCTCCCAGCACGTAAGCAGGGGGAGCTTGCAGCACGTAGGGCACAGACAGCCATGTAAATCCCTCTTGGCTACACGATTTCCCAGCCCTACATGTTAGTTTCCACCCAGTGCTCAGGTGCCTCGTGCTGGGCTTGCCAGGTTACCTGTGAATGGAGGCTTGGGCAGCTGGCCCCGTACTCAGCCTGTGCTCTGGGCTCTCCTATCTGCTCTGATAGGTTATGGCTCTTCTGAGTCTGAAAGAGAAATAAAAGCACCATCTTCCCTCCACCAGGAGAAATAAAGCTGTTTCTGGGCTTTGAGGCAGCAAGACAAGGGGAATACTTAACTTAAGATGGCTCTCACTGGTGGCAAAGTAAGCACCTGGAATTGGTGGCAGCTTTTCTAGGTATTTTAGATAGAGCAGAGCTTGGGAAGCTGGCATGGGAGGATACAAAGTACTGCCCTGCTCCCACCTCTGCTATTTCTGTCTCCTGTGATAGTGTTATGACAGTACACCCAATTCTCCAAGGTCTTCTGTCAGATCCCTGTAACAGCTTGACCATTTCTATATTCTCTTGACTGGTAAGAGCCAGTCCCAGTCCTGGCCTTTTATCCTTGTAGTGGCAAAAGTCAACTTTGCCAGTTCAGCTGGGGAGCCAAGAGAAATGACTTTGGCCAGTCAGACCCAACCAGGTGCCCTGAAGTGCAACATTCCCTGGATCTGCTCTACCAAGCACCACACAAGGGGTTGACATGTTTTGGTACCTTCGCTTATGATCAACACAAAGAAGTTTCATTTTAAATTGCAGCAGCCTAGGAAAGTGCAGATAGTCAGTGACTGGACCTCATCTTAAAACTCATTTAATTCAGGCCTTTGCACTTGTCAGTCAGCAGTTTTGCATGTAGCCAAGTGATGCTCAGACACCATATGTGACATGGCCTACCTATGCAGTTTCTTGTGGTTCTAGTGTTGATTGTCATTGTTGTTTCCTCTTATGTTTGGGATGCTTTTTAGAGATGGTGCTTCATTGCCAGGGTGTGTGTAGCTCTGTAGGATCAATGGTGTGGAAAGCCTGTTTCACAGGCTGGCTTCTGGCAGGTGCTCACATGTGGTTGGCTCAGACCTGACTTTGCACTGAATGTGACTCAGAGTGTGTCCCTCACTGCACTGGGCAGGGTATAGGCATTTGCATCGGGGCAAAGCAGATGCAAACCACTGTCCTGGGGTGTCCTGGCCATTCATATGTGCAAATGGCCCTCCTCAGGCACCAGGGAATGTGTCACTTGGGGTGTTTTACCTCCCTGAAGAACCATGCCTTGGGCTCCCTTTCACTCCCCTAATAGGTAAGGGGAGTTTGCTTTAACATGTCAGGAGGAAAAACTTCAAGTGGTTTAGGAATTGCTTCACATGCAGCTCAGCTGTCACAGCTCAGCAGTAGCTGCCTCGAGGGGAAGGGGAGAGTGGGAAGTGAAGCACAGACACCCTACAGCTGTAGGACTCTACCTCTGCTTTTGGCTGTTTTTGTAAAACACTGCAAAGTTTATGCATTTCAGTCTCTGACCTGTGCACATATTCCTGATTTGTTAAAAGCCTGCTGGTTATTCCCCTTCATCTGTTGCACACAACTACAGTTTATCCTAATTTGGTATTTGGAAAAATCTTGTCACTCAAATTACACTAGCAGAAGGTGAAAGTAAGCAAGGAGGAAACAAGGACAACTGCATATATTCCATCTGGGTAGATTACTTGTTCTCTTCCTGTGGAACAAGTGTGGATGTTTTTCTTACTTTAAAAAAAAAAAAAAAAAAA
>WEIU01012094.1:366591-380093 GCA_013389925.1 Aegithalos caudatus
AAAAGATAAAAAGGCAAAAAGAACCCCAGCCACCAATGAAACCCAACCTCTGGCTAACTAGCAGCTTCAGCTACACCAGACATACCCAGCTGTATGCACGTAGCTGAGTGATGCCCTCGCAGAGCAGGGCACATTCCAGGAACTTGGCTCTTTGGGATTAACTGTCTCTTTCATCAGCTTGGCTTGGACTACTGTTGCTGTTGATCATGCAATGCAAATCTTTCTGAGAAAGACTCTCAGGCTATTGATTACAAAACACAGCCATTTAGACAACCACCACACAGGATCCAGCCCTCGGTGTTGTGGGCTGTTGTTACCAGAGATAGGAACTGTGTTATTGATCACAGCCAAATATGAGAATATGCATCCTTTGCACTACGCAATGTTGAATATCGAGTGAAGCAAGATGAAAACTATCATTTATGTCACTTGGGGGAAAGAGCTCTGCCAGAACGTGGGTGGATGTACTTTATCTAACATCCCATCTAACATTAGCAGCTGAGAGCAGCAAGCAGGAGAATTACAACACTTCTGCTTGTGAAACATCATGCGAGAAGCAGAAGGGTGTGGATTTGTCCACACCTCATTATAGGTGTTTAAATGAAGCACCAATGTCAAGAGCAAAGTTTTCCTGGGCACTTCCTCAGAGAGAGATGTGGTTAAGATTTTAGGAGAGATAAATTGCTTTCTGCAGGCACCTCCCTCTCTCTTGACCACAGAAGACCACAGAGAACTGCACTGCTCGCCTCCTCACTGGCTGCAGCGAGGGAGCAGGGTGGCAGAAACACTGCCTGAAGGGAAGATACTGCTACTTTTTTAGGGCCTCTCTTAAGGAAGGGAAGAGGGAAATTCTAAATGATTGGCTCAGGATTCCTCTGGCGGGGTGNCAGCAGTAGTCAGCATGTACAGCAGATCCTGTTATCTCCTGCCCAGAGGTGTGCTCGGGGGAAGGTTGTGCTGGGACAGTCCCCATGAGGTAAGAACCTCCTGTGATGCCAACCCCAAAGCTCTGCTGATTGGCACTAGGATGAAAATAGCCCTTAGAGGTTTCATACTAGTGAAAGGTCAGTCAGACTGGGACATCAGGGCCAACATATAAAGGAGTGGGTGAAACAGCTACTTTTCTGTTTATGTGCAGGAGCTCTGCTATAAAGATAGGCTGCTGAATTATTTATTGTGACTTCTGTCTGCCCCACCTGCATAGGAACAGGTTTACTGAATGCTATCTGAATGCTATCACCATTAGAGGAGGTACTAGGCAGTTTTGAGAAGCTTTGGGCCCAGGCCAGGATTGTACTCTGGTAACAGAAATTTAAAACATCCCTGTCCCATATTCCCTGCCTTCCACAAGCTTGCTCACAGTGTGATCCCTGTTAATGCTTTTCTGTGAAAACTGGCAAGATCCCCTTCTCAAAACCCAGGGGACTTCTGGGTTCCAGTAGAGCTGACATTCACATGAGCTGCAACTATGGGCAAGTTCTGTGCACCTTCTTGATGCCAGCATGTGCAAAGGAAAAGTCAGCTTTAACCTTCCCAGCAGACCCTGCTTTCCTGGGGTACAGGGAACACCCTGCAGGTACTCACTCCATCTGGCTCCAGAAAGCCTCTGCCAGCAAGGAGGGAGAACAGAGGCAGGGTGGCTTCAAGCAGTATTTGGAAAAGTTCCAGTTCTTGCAAGGCCAGTACAATGCTGAATAAAAAAGGTGGGTGGTTTAGTAAACCTGGCATGGCCAGCAATGACGAAGTGACAAAGGGCATTTTCCTCGTGGTCAGCCTCAAGGTTGGGAAGGAGGGGCAGGTGCAGCTGCATGTCAGAGCAGTGGTGGTGAAAGTGTGCATCCCTATGATCACAAAGAAAGCCAGTCCCCAAGAAATGATCAATGGCTTTGGGGGGTCTAGGGTGCTCCAGATGAGTTGGTACAATTGTCAGAGCTTACAGTCCTATTGCCTGACCCTCAGTCTCCTCTGTCCCTTCTTCCAAGAAGGAGGTTTTGCAGTCCACAAATATGAAAGACACTTCCGTGTTGTTCTTTAGCACCTGACTGTCCACCATAGTCAACATGCTGTTTTTAAAGTAATTGGCTCCAGAAAAGATAACGTTAAACCTTTCAAAATACACATTTCTTTCCCCCTGTGGGGAAAGGCACTATGGATGTGTAGCCATAACATGGATAATCAACAGTAGCTGTGTGTCTGCCCTTCTCCCCTCCCCAGGAGCCTGTGTGCCCTTCTCTTTCAACTGCAGTAGTGCTTGTGTTTTGGGCAGAGCAGGTGCTGGCTCAGGCAGGGCCCCACAGGTGCTTGTGCTGCCACACAAGAGCAGGGCACGCTGCAGTGCTGGGGCAGGGGCAGAAAAGTCACTGCAGCAGGGCAGTGGTAGGGACAGAAAAGCTGCACAGGGGCCCACAGCCTCACAGCCTGCTCGTTTCCTGTCGCCGTGCTGGAGGAAGCACCTGGGCTGGAGAAATGAGCTAACTGCTGCCTAAGATCAAAATGAAGAACACCTCTGGAAAACTGGCAGCTGGAGAAATAAAAGAGGATTTTGTACTTTGCACACCACTGTGAGAAAAGGGAGTGACCTTTCCTGAGGGCTGGGAGACAGAGTTTCAAAGATTTGCCTCTCAAGTCTGTGCAACCAGAGAGATGCCTGCTTGTGTAAGACCAGAGTCGAGGGACACCTTCCTGAGACACCACCAGCAACAGCAGGAACAGAGATGGGAATTGATTTCTTGGAACACTGGCTTGGGTTGCTGCAGGCAGCCATGTAGTAGAGGTTCTTCAGAAACTAAAGAGATCTCATGCTGAAAAGCAGCAACTTCTGGGGCTGTCTTCCTCTCTGGGTAGCCTTTCGGTCATGCCTCTGGTAACTAGGAACTTTCCTCTCTTTCAAGATTTGATCTGTTGATGACCAGCTTGCAGTCAAATATTTTTGAGTCAGATTGTCCTTCAAGTTGAACACTGACTTTTTCTCTCCTGTCTCCCCACAGTGTTTATTGTGAGAAAACATAAGCTCTCTCATCCTTGGCTTTGCTGAAGTTCTTCCAATGTCTTATAGAAAAGGCTGTCTATTCCTTGTAATGTTCCTGGATATGTCTTCATAGCACCTGTTCCAGTTTGAGTGCTTTCTGAAAATAGATCTAACTGGAATGGTATACAGTATTCCAGATGAAGTTTCTCTAGTGTCTTTGTCACAATGCTATTAGAATAATTCCTACTGCTTTTCTGTCCAATTTTTGCTATACCATTTGACTCTATTAGTATAGTTTAATCTCTGAGAGATTTCTGCCTGTGATATCCATAAATTTTTGTGTACCAGCAACACCCTCCAGCTGTCTACTGTTGACAGATTTCATCACATATCAGTAATGTTTCACAACACCCCTGCTTTTTTTTTTTTTTTTTTTTTTTTTAAATATCTAAACTCTCAGTAAAAGTACTGAAAGTCCTAAGACCAATACTTGTAGAATCCCCTCATCCCAACACGACACCTTTCCAATGCAATTTGTCTTCTTCCCTTAAGGCAGTTCCTCACAGCTTTACAATTTGTTGACTAATCTCCTGCTTCTCCAGTTTGCCTTTTAATCACCAAAGTTGTGGCACTGAATCAAATGCTTTGCTGAAGCCCAATAGTTGAGACAGACCATGTTACCTCTGCCTAAAGAGGGATTGAGTTAATCACATCTAAGAAAGGTAATTGCTTAGTTTGGCATGATGTAGTTTTAAAAGACTCACCTTGCATCTTATCCTGTTTCCCAGCTACTCATTGCATACAATTTGTAGTTATTCATTCTCTAAATTTGTTCTAAAGCTCTGGATATGCAGCTAGTGGATAACCTGGTGAGGACATGCTCCATACACTATTTTGTAAATGAGATGCAGGATTTTTGTGTGGCAGATCTAAATGCTACACCTGCTCGTGCTTTCATCAGTTTTTAACATGGTCTGGTTTTAACTCTTATAAGTCAGGTGAGTACTTGCTCATGAAGGTGTAGGCAGATCCACTAACCTTACTCAGGACTGTCCATACAAGCTTTGTGTTTTCATGCATTTTATGCTTTAGTTGTCAGGTTGTGAACTGTGTGAATGCTTTGTGCCTTCAGGCTCTTGGGAGAATGGGCTGTAAAATTTGTAGAGTTGCTTGGCTGACAGCAGAATGTAAAATTAGTGTTTGAAAAAGGAGAGCAAAACAGCCAGGGTAAATGCAGTTTCTCCTTGGAGTCACTCAAGTTTTTTGACAGCTGCAGTGTTGCAGGAGCAACTCAATGTCATGGGAACACAGGAATTTGTTTTCATCCGAGAGTTGCTTTCCCTGCCAAGCTGGCAGCAGCTGTAGATGAAGCCTGAACAGGGAAACACTTTCATATTGCCTGTGCTAGGAGGGCAGTTCTCCACAAAGTGACAGATTAGTGACCTTCACCTTCTGATCTTCTTGCATCTTCTCACTGCCCTTGTTGTGTTTTGAGTTTTTATGTGGTTTTTTTTTTTTTTTAATTTTTCTGCTTACCAAGATGCTGGATGGCAGTGAACACAGGGATGCCTAAGGATTTGCACATTGCAAGGGCAGAATTCAAAAGGTGAGAAAAACAAGTATTGTGTAATGCTCAGTTTTCCAGCTCAACAAAGCTAAGATTTCCTTCAAATCTCAAGCTGTTTCCTACAACCATTCTGAGGATCATCCCTACAACCTGCTCTGGGGTGTGGGATATTCTGGAAGAAGTTAGTTTTTAGCTTTGATCCTGAATCAAGCTTCTGTTATTTGTGAGCCGAACACCTCTACGAGTGAGGTGATCCACTGTGTTTTGTCCACCACAGGGAGGGGAGGGAGATTCCTTGAGGTTAAGTGTGTAATTTAACAACCCTAGAGGGACACAGCCCAAGATAAGAGTTAGAGGGGATGCTGATGGCCAGCCCAGTGATAGTGTTTGTTTTTGCAAGTGTTGGAAGGTGTGTTCCCCAGACATGTGAAGAAACAGCAAAGAAAATACCTGTTTGCAAGGGTGAAAGGGAGGTCAGTGAGATGAGCATTACAATTATTTGCTAGTATGGGCCCCCTTAATGTTCCCTCTGTACAGTAGGATATAGGCACTAATTAGCTGGAAAAAGGTAGCCACGACCCTGTGGATTTAGAAATACACTGAAACACTCTCTGCTTTAAAAATTGTATTTCAAAATTCTTGCAAACAGACTAAAATTTCTCTGCCATGGATATTTCTGGGATGGTCAAAGCACAGTAATTCATGTTTTGAAATGTGCTGTCTACTTCTACTTGAGATATTGCTGTCATGTATGTGGTTTAATCCACTCCTCATGCTGCCAGGTACATAAGGCAGCTGTCTGTCATCACCAACCAGTTTTGTCCCAGACCAGTCTCCTGAAGATGTTCAAGCTGCTGACTTGCCATGTTGCTGCTTTAGTCATTATTGGGTTTCCTCCTGTTCCTCAGGGTCACCGTCTCTTCTTTCCTCTTCATGTTGAAACAGGGCTTGTTGAAGGACCTGGTTATCAGGCACTCTCAAAACATGGCCAAGGTCAGTCTGTTTTCTCCACTGTACTGTTTGTACAGCTGTGGGTAATCACGCAGGCTCTGAAATCTCAGCATTCCTTTGGCTCCCTGGCTGCTTTATGATCACTGTCCCCCCGCAGGCGTCCGCACTGAAAGCACTTTGATTTCTGGGGAGTAGATGTGTTCTTCCAAATCTTCAACTTATACAGGTGTATGTGTAATGTATATTTAATAAGAGTGGCTCAAAAGGGCTTACAGGGAAGCTTAGCATTGATACTGATGACTTCCACATGGAATGTATTCTTGTCATGGGAACAAAGGAAGTATTTCACCCATTTTGAATCATATTCTTGGACCAGTGACTAGAGATTTGCATGTCGTGTATAGGTATCCTCAAAAGACCTGTGCTCCAAGCTTACCCTATTTTGTTCAATACCCTTACATAGCCTGTGATAAACTTAGAAACTACTAATAGAGGCATTTAAAAGTCATTAGGATTAATGTTTCACTTATTACAATTTTCTAAACAAGTGTTGATTCACTGGAACTTGTTGGAATAGATGGATTTTCCTGGAGGACAGAAAATAAAAACTTCATGCTGACTTTTTAAAGGTGATTTTTTAAAAATATAAATGCATATAAAATCTTCACTAATTTGCACTCTGGGGCCTTCACACTGTGACAGAACTATAAAATGTTCTGTCTGTAATGAGTACAGTTTTTATATGATTTCAGTTTTCCAGGTCAGAGCTAATCATACAGCACAGCACTCAGGAAGAGCAGGGCCTGAATTTTGGAGACACCTGCTGACGTAACAGCCTGTGACCAAGTCACAGATTTGGCGTATGTATGAAAGTTTCAGTGAGGAGGTTTTCAGTCCTCAGTGTCTTCAAGGTCATCATCACCCATGACACAAAATGACACTGTTAGACTAGTACCTCTTCTCCAGATCACTTTGAATAGACAAAGGTCTGTAACACACGTGTACTTTCTCTACTTATCTTTAATTCTTTGTTTTGATGCAGTTCTGTCAAAACCCTCCCCTGAGACCAAGCATAAAAATTCTGGTTTCTGTGCCTGGACCAACACAGAGATGCAGAGGATGAGAAGACTCACAAGCTCCCTGTGACACAGGGGCAGCAGACAAAGCCTATTAGTGTGGTTCCAAAACATTGTTACAGAGCATCTGAGTATAAAAAGGCTGAATTAGCTCTGTGTTAGCATTTAAACAACCAGGTGAAACCTGTCAGTACGGGTCACTGTGACCCACTGGAGCAGAAGAAACTAGGATGAAAGTAGCCATTAGGTGTGGGAAGGTAAAAAACTATGTAGGAAAGTAGATGGAAGACCACCAACACACTCTGAAGCAAAGGCTTCTTCAATACATGTCTGTAACTTGGCACCATCTCTTCTTGACCCCTCATAATATGGCTAGTTTAACTAATGCCAGTTCAAAAGGCAAATGGCCATTCTCTGTGACCAAAGTGGTCATGTATCAGTCTCCTTTCCCATCCTCCTCAGGTCTGGAAAGTCCCAAGTACCAGACATAATTATTCTCCCCCTTTCCTATCAGCCTCAAGGTTCCTGGGCACTGGGTTCTCTTCTCCCTTCCTTACCAGTCTTGAAGGTCCCAGGCACCCAGGTTGTGATGGCACCATCACAAAACAGGGAGGTGTGGCAGAACACAGAGCACTGTCTATGAGACCAAAGTGGGACTTGGACCACAGTTGCTGCTGGATCCCCCAGTGGTCAGGGATACTTCCACCATCATCTGCTTCCCGCAAGTTCTGAGTGAGTGATTAATATTTTTCCACTTTTTATTTTGTATTATTATTACTATATTGATACCACAAGCCAAGTATTAAGATTTGACCCATTCTGCAGAGAATCCAGGTGATTAGGAACTATAAGCCAACCTGTGATAAAAATTTTGTGCTAAGCTACTTAGAAAATTGTCATATGCTGATTCTAATTATAAACATCCTGTTCTATTCTGGTCACAGAATTGTATATTATGCCAGTCATAAAATTCTGCTTAAAAAATAAGGCTTTAATTATAATTACAACTTTGTATCATCACCCTTCCACTCCGAAGTGACAAAACAGCTTTCATGTAAAATCTTTTCTGGCCCAACTGGGAATTAAACATTTAGAAGAAGCTGCATACAAATACCTGGTGCAGATGTAGCTATTTTTGCAGCCAGGGAAAAGATTTATTCTGGTGTAAGTATATCAAATAGCTCATTATTCAGTCTAATAAAAAGCAACAGATGACTTTTCAGCTCTGCATTGTGGAAGGGGTCTACTAAGTGGAGTGGCCAACCACAGAAGAAACAGGGTCTTATGAAGTCACAGGAGGTCCCTGAGACCAGCACTACCAACAGAGCCTATGCTCAGGGGGCACTTAATCTCCATTTCCCCCCTGTAATCACCCTAGACTCTGCACATGCACTAGCTGCTAATGTTAGTGTTACAAAAGCCAGAGGGTTTTGCACTGAAGCATGTAGGAGGTGTTTAGTTTGTTTCTTTATCCTGCAGAACAAGGGGAGCTTCTTGTTGGGGTTTGGAGTCTGTCACTGGGAGTGGTTAACATGAGGTGTGCAGGATAGCTTATGCAGGGAAGGTTCCCCTAACCTGTCATTTCTTGTGTGGGTGTGTTTTGCCCTCGAGCAACCTTAACTGCTTTTTTAACAGAACTTTTTGGTGGGAATTGTTAGGAAAGCATTTCTCTAACTACCTAAGCCTTGCTGTGTTTTTTTGGCCCTACCTATACCACAGCATAAAATATTCTGAAAATTGGGAATTCTCAAGACTTGATAGTCATCTCAATGGCACCCAATTTAAAGATAATTATTCCTGATTTACATAGGCATGAATAAGGGCTTTCCATATATAATATAATATATTGCCTCTCACAGATGCAGACACAAAGGGCATTCTAAGATTCCTTCTCATAGGGATTTAAGTGCAGATGAATCAGATTAATTCCTTTGCCAAGAGCCATTACTTCCAAACTGCAGCATTGGAGAGGACCAGGAGGGTGAAGGAGAATATGTATTTGGCACTGCAGCACAGGGGCACGGGGGTCCTGAGGGCTGTAGGAACTGAAAAGCATCTGAGATTCTTTAAGGTTCATATGGTTCAGATGAGAGACCTAGGCATACATACCAAAACCAACCAAACAAAAAAAAACCACCCAAGCAAATTTTGCTGTTATGTAATTGGATTTACCTTTTCTGACAAGAGCCACACCCTCAAGTTCCCTCATTTTTCTGACTCCCAAAGCTGAAGGAAGTGTTTTAGGTTTTCTTTGTTTGCAGCTCTTACTCCACCAGCATTTTTTTCCAAAACTACAACACATTATAACTTTAGCTCTTACGTTTTCTCTGTCCTGCCTTCATGCTGTGGTAGAAAAGCCCAGGATTTAATCAACCAAGTCAATCTGGAGCAGTTAGAAATACAAAGGATCATATAATTTCAGTTAGACTTTGCAAGGGGCTCAGACACAAGAGCAGGGTATGGGAGAGATGAAGGAGAAAGGTTAATTTCTGCACTTCACTTCTACTGCATTAAGGGTGTTGGTGTTGATGCAAAATAAAGATATTCTCACCTTGAATTCCTCCAAAGCAATTCTTTTATGTGGTTGCCTCAGCAGAATGAAATCTTTATGAAATAGCCAGCACACCCACCCAGACATAAGCCAGGCACTAACTGTTCATGTTTAGAAACAAACTTTCCCCATGGGTACATTATTCACAGCCGGTCACTTGCCAGTTTTCCCTTGGAAGATATAAACTAAACATTAGGAATAAAGGCGATGCATAGTTTGGTCTCTGTGTTTTTTGGTTTTTTTTCCAGATGGATGTTGCAGCAAATCTGTGGATTCTCTCTGTCTTTTTTCCACTCACTCATTTACAAGTCAGCTAAATCGATGGTTCATTCCTAAAGTCTTCCTGCTGATCCTCTCAAAGGCTGCACCATGGTGTATTAGCACTTAGATCCTGAAATCTCAAATTCTACCAGCAGAAAACTATTCACAGCTTTTCAAACCTTATTCCAGGAAATGAGGAAATCATCCTCCTGACCTATCCTGGCACTGCTGTGGGCATCTCTGTTGCCTGAGAAACATAACAGGTTGTTGTTATAACAACTAGAGACCAGCTGACCTCCCACTTCCTTTTGTCAACCAGCTGCGAAACTCCTCGGTCATGGAACAGTCTCAAATTGAACATCTGACCCCAGTTTATGCAATTCCCCTGTGACCATTTCATAAGCTTTTTGTCACTTCACTTCACTCAATTGTTTGTGGAAAGCATTCACAGTTTCTCTGGCTAATGGGAAGATTTCAGTGTGACAGCTTGCCCCGTGGCTAAGCCCTCCATCTCCAAGGCAACCTCACAATCTTGCTCTAAGAGTACTATGCCATGTCATGAGATAAAATGAAACCCAAAAGGATATGCCGGGATAATTCCAGTTCTAACTATCCATAGTGCTATTCTGCTTTAGCAGAAACTTTAGGAGACATTCCCAGGCTGGTCATTTAAACATGGGAGGGCACCACAAAGATAGCATTTGTCTTTAAAGCTACACAAGCCACACAGGGGCATGAAGAGCTACACCATGAGCTCTGCCAAGGATCCCAGGGATCTTAAGGAGTTTCCACAGAGCTACATCAAAATGGTTGAGGGCAGAAAGAAATGGTAATTTCATGTGTCTGACAAATGAGCTGGGTCCTACCTTTGTGCAGCTCCATTACTTGAAGCTGTAGGTGTTGAAGCAGCCTCACTAGTGTGATTCTTGAGTTGGATCCACCATACTCCTCTGTCTGCTCCTCACAGCTGAGTCAGTGTTAAACTCAGGCTTTTACAGAAAAGGAAAAGCCTTTCCCACTCCCTTGAGTGCCATTTCAAGGTGGCCTCTGCTGATGGTACTGCAGAGGACCAGAAGCTTCACTGAAGGGCATTGTGTAGGAATGTTACTGAGGAAGGTCATTGCTCAAAGCAGCAGGCTTCAGGGATAAAATAAATGGAGAACTTCCAACCCCCTACAGTGGTTGTTTTCAGCTGGTTTCCCAGCTCAGAAAGGCTCAGATCCTGTCTGGTCTAAGCATTCCTGCACCGTCCTCATAAACCTGAGTCTTGGCAAACACTTCTTTTGCATGTGAAAGCTGAGTTACCAACCTTGTCTTAGGGTCTGGAGCACAGTCATGTGCAACCCATTTACAACATCTTAGTGTGACCTTAAGTCTCTGAGAAAACCTTGTTGGTTTGTTGTTAGCTTGTTTGGGGGTTTTGCCCTACCCAAAATCCTTTCTCCTATCAATTCCTCCTTCAAAAAGTTGCTATTCCACCTTCACACAGGTGCAGGTGCCGTTGTCTTCAGGCATAAAGAACACAAAACTGTAAGGGGAAGGGAAAAGGTTTAAATACCAGCTAGAAGAAAATGAAAAAATATTGCAACTAACCTGTTACCAAAGTGGTTTAACACTGCCACATTTAAGTGGATTATTTCAGAAGAAAAACCTCAACCAGTTCTTTTTCACAACAACATCCCACTGATGTGAAACAAGTTGAGTATCTCAGTGCACGTGCAAAGTATCACTAAATCCATCAGAAGTCAGCTAAGACCTGACCTTCACTCCCTACAATTGGCTGAAAATTCTCCACTGCTGGGAAGCATTCAAAAGCAAGCACTCTTTCCACTCTCCTGCGACATCAATATAACCAAAACAACTCTCTTTTGTCCAGAGGGCTGCCAAGAACAGGGAAGTAGCACAGTTAAAAAAAAAAAAAAAAAAAAAAAAAGTATCTGTTTCCAAAAGCAGTTTTGTACATCTTCTAAAACAAAAGGCTGTGCCTGAATGTGTGCAGCGATAACACTGACACAAATCATTTCATGTCCTGATTTTGCCCCATAGAAAGCAGAAATCTCCTGTGCAGCTGGTAGGGCAGCAATCAAGCTGTTGCACAACTCAATATGCAGATCAGGCCTGAGGAAGTTCTGCTGGGATCTTCTTTGTCCTCTGTTTTTCGAGTGTGATTGAAATCTATTTTCTCAGATTAGGAAATTAGAGAGAGGCTGTATGTTACACCTCTGAATAATTTTGAACACTGCATGACAGTCACACAGTTCTTCAATAGTTGAAAATAGCAGGTTTGAGCAGCTCCTGCTTGGCTGCCTGGAGACTTTAGAGCTCACTGTCAAAGTTTTACTCCTCTGCTATCTGAGTTAGGTGATTCACCGTCCTCCTGAATCTGTTGGCGGATTTGCCTGATATTCAAATTTGTCAAAAGCTGTCTTTGTTTATTTGTTAAATGCAAAAGACCTGATACTGGGCTAGTGTTGCTGCTCTTCCAGAACTCCCAAAGGCTGAGCTCTGGTAGCTTTGGATTCTGAAGCATTTGCATTTCACAGCTGGGCTTATCTGGTTTCTAGTAAGGTGCAAGTTCCACCCAAAATTTTTTCCTTATTCAGGATGTTTATAATCACTCCTGGAGGCTCTTTCCCTCTGTCAAATCAGATCGACCAGTTGACCAACAGATTAAAAAATTATTAAGGGTGGGGAGGAAGGACAGGCACACACGCACACCCACACACAAAGGCTGCAAGCACTCCGCCTTTGTGCTCATATGAGCTTTGTTTCCTTGGGAATCCAGCTACTAAAACAGGCAACAGCTGTGACAAGAAAAGAGATCTAGCAGCAGAGCAGGAAGACTGATGATTTGCAAACCTTTTGGTTTGGGGATATGCAAGACCCATCCCTATTTTAAACACATTGGAGGAATGCATCAGGATGCATGTGTAGGGAAGTACGAATCTAGTGGAGAAGCAGACTTTTTGTGTTAAGAAGTGAAGCATCATCAAGGGCCCTCTGTGCTGGGAAATATTTACAGTGTGCATCCATCTCCTTTGTGCTCAGTCCTGCAGTGTCTCCTGAGAACACTCACACTAAGCCTCCAGTAGAGGAAACGTGATTTTTACCAGGCCTGACTAAACGCAGGATGCAAATAACCTGGGTTTAGGAATTTGCCTCTGTACCAGCAGTTACATCTGCTGCTTCTCAGATTTCTTTTCCTGGTATCAGGTGGCTTCACTATCAGATCTTTTCGGTGTACAGTTTGTGTCTCCAGTTTCCAACCCTGTCTCAGTGTCAGTTTGCCATCCTCCCTGGCCTCCTTCCCCTGGCACACCACGTGGATGGGCACCAAGGGGAGTAAGGCGGCACCTGGTGCTGCGCTGGGAGTGTGCTCCCATTCACCTTGCCTGGAAGGAAAGCACCTGGATCCTCACATGCCAGGGAGGAAACGGGCACTAAGGAGACAGGTGTGGACAGGCAGTAAGCAGAGGACACGGTCTTAAGCTGTGGCAGGGAAGGCTTAGGTTGGACATGAGGAGTTTCTTCACAGAAAGAATGTCACAACTGAACACTGGGATGGGTTGCCCCGGGAACCTGGTGGAGTCACCATCCCTGGAAGTGTTTAAGACTGGACGTGACACTCAGTGCCATGGTCTGGTTGACGTGGTAGTGTTCAGCCATAGGCTGGACTCGATGATCTCAGAGCTCGTTTTCAACCCAACCGATTCTGTGGAAGCACCCTAGTCCTGAAATGCCAGGGAAGAAAGGGGCAGTAAGGAGAGTGTCGGGGGATGCGGAGAAGATGACACGACAGCCGCTTTATGCGGGTCTGGGCTGAGGAATGTCGCTGGATTTCTGCGGGTCCAAGCCGAGGGCCACCGTTGCCCCGGTGGCGGGACACGCCGGCCACCAGCGAGACGCCGGACAGGCAACTCCATAACTCCATAGCTCCCCAGCCTCACTCCGACCGCGCCGCCGCCCCGCCCGGCACTACATGTCCCGTCGTGCCGCGGGCGCTAAGGCCCCACGACGGGGTCGCAGACTAGCTGCCCACGGAGTCGCCTTCTCGGAGGCACGGCCCGGCCTCGGCGTTGCCCCGATTTCTCGGGCAGCGACGTCCGAATCCCGCTCCTCCCCGCCCCT
>WEIU01012094.1:380420-427348 GCA_013389925.1 Aegithalos caudatus
TGAGTGTGTGAAGCCCGTAAAGCACTTGTGCTAACGATTCAGTATAGCGTGTGCGTATATATATATATATATATATATAACATCTTACGGATATAGCATAACATATATTTGAAGTACATACTTTTCACAGCTTGCTCTGCCGCTTGTGTGTTGGTTAAACCCTGGCAGTCACAGAATCAGTGACAGAACGGGTCAGGCTGGAAGGGACCACAGGGGTCATCTCTTCCAAGCTCCCTGCTCAGGCAGGGCCATCCCAGAGCACTTGGCGCAGGATTGTGTCCAAATGGCTCTTGAACCTCTCCACTGAGGGTGACTCCACAACCTCTCAGGACAACTTGTTCCAGTGCTCAGTCACCTGCACAGCGAAGTTCTCCCTGGTATTCAGGAAGAATGGAACTTGTGAGCATTGGTTTCTGCCTGTAGCCTCTTGTCCTATTGCTTGGCACCACCGAGGATCACACAGACCTCCCTTCAAGGGGTGCATTGAATGTTTTCAACTGCTATAGGGAAAACAAAACCCTGTACTCACGTCCTACAGAAAAGAAGGAAAAAATTATTTTCATTTTCCTCTTTAAGAAAGTAGCTACACCCACTTCTGGTTTTGGTTTGGGATAATGAACAATTAAGCGGAAATATTTTAAAATCCAGTGTTCCCTTGGTTCTTCTTTTAAGGAAATTGAGAGAACTCCACGTGTTCAAAAGGTATGCCTGTATTCAAGTTTGCCAAATTTTGGGCTCTGTTAGGAACAGTGTCCAGCTGTCACCAAAAGGAGGGAAAGGGAGGGAGGAGTGGGTGACACAGTGAGTTAGTCCAAGGTGAAGGAAGGATAAAAGGAAGAAGCAATACAAGGTGCAAATCAGGAGCAAAACAGTCCAAAAGAGATCAGTTTTGGGTGTGGAAAAGGAGGGCTAAGGGAGAGGCACATGAAGCAGTTGAAGTGAGCAGCTACATTCAGAGAAAAAACTGGTTAATGGGCAGAGTGTAAGGGCCTAGAAAGCTACCCTGCAGGAGCTAAACCTGCATATCTGAGTAGGGGTAGTCTGCTTAAATTGTGCCTTACTTCTTTTTCTGGTTACATAAATCACAGTAACAAAAACTTGCAGGTTTATTGACTAATTTCAAGATGAGTATTTTAAATAGTTAGGAAAAAAAAAGAGAGAAGAAGAAAGGTCTAATCCTGTAGGTCATTGTTCACACAAGGATTTCCATGCAACCACTTGCTTAAAGCAAGAAAACATAAAAGAGTGTGAAGACTCAAACACCTTACAAAAAAAAGGCTAAGGTTCCTGCCACACTCATCCATTGAAATGGATTTTTTTTTCTAATTTTCACTAGCAATGTGTTAGAAAAAGTAACATGATAATGGGAAGCTGGCATGAGTTGATAATAAGGTTCATCCAGTTACCTTATACTGTCCTGTAGAATATGGCTGCTGTCAGGAATTCTCTGAAGAGAGCATTCTGGAGCTCCTTATGCTCTGGCAAAACTATGTTTTTAATTTTTTTTTGTGTCTATCTTCTATTTATTAGGATCAGGTGGGTTCAGAAAACGAAAGCATGACAATTTTCCACATGGTCAAAGAAGAGAAGAAAAAGAGAATGTTAACCCACCTTCAGCTTTGATGGCATCCTTTAAATGTAAGTAAGCACTTGGAAAACCAGATCTTAAAAAGGTGTAGAAATGGCTAGGAAATTATTAGTGGACTAAACCAACTCTCTCCAAGGGAGAAACTTGAAACTAGTTGGACTCCTTCTCCATACCTTTGGAGCTTAGTGTTCTGCATTTTGTGCAGTGAAGTCCTCGGAGAGAGATTTTGCATAGCTCTGCCTGGTTCACAACTTGCTCCTGTTTCCATCCCACTGCTGTTCCCCCTGCCCTCCTCCTTGTGCTGAACCTGATGCTGAGCAAACTGCACAAGTGTTCAGCCAGGCAAAAGGTGACTGGGCCCTCTGTGGCAGAAAATTGTAGGATCTGCAGAGGCAGAATACAAAATCTGGGCCACAGGGGCAACAGGAGGTGATGGTGACCCTTGGGAAACTGAGGAGGCTCTGACCTTGCCTGTGGTGCACAGATGACTAAACTACTTAAATATAAATCTGGATGTATTGTTTTAAGAGTTGATAGTTGTTTATACCTGCACTTTTTCAAAAAAAGTCTTCAACTAACTAATATAGACCTTTATGTAATAGTCACTTAATTCACTTTGATTGCCTTTTAAATATTAACATATATTGAGATTGTTTAAATAGGCAGGTGTAAACTTCCCTTCAGCCAAATTGTTTTTATAGGATTTTTCACCAAACTAGATTTAAACTCCAGTAAATTTAAATTTCTTATTAGACAACCCCTAACAAAGCAAAATTCAGAAATGAGAAGCCTTGACTGAAGAAGGAAGGAGATGTGAGTGGAACAGATTAATGTAAAATTTTTCCATATTTTCAATGAAGCTAAGAAGGGTGAAATATAAGCTGGCTGGCTGCTTTAGATGGTTAATGTGTACTTCAATGTCATATAACTTCCTGTCTTTTTTAAAAATGGGTGTTTATATCTTTCTGTGTAAATCAGCTTGGCAGATGATTAACCATGACTGCTGAACTTTGCCTAGAGAAGCTGTGGCTGCCCCATCTCTGGAAGTGTTCAAGGCCGGGTTGGAGGGGGCTTTGAGCAACCTGATCTAGTGGAAGGTTCCTTGCCCATGGGAAGAGGGGTTGGAACTAGGTGACCTTTAAGGCTTCTTTCAACCAAACCACTCTTTTATATTTATACTGACTCTTGAATTGAGTAGAGCAACTTACTTTAAACTTCTAATTTTTCGCTGTCGTGGGTATCAGTTTGTCATAAAATTGCCATTACTTCCACTTCAAAACAGCTTGTTAATCTCCCTTCTCATGAGATCCATTCGTCCATGTTTGGTTAATTTCAGAAAGAATTTAAGGGATGTGGATTCTTGGAAGTTTTTCAAATATCCACTCCTTGTCCTGAGAGCAAAGTGTTCACTGCAATACAAAGTGCACCAAGTGCATGCCCCAGATAAAGATGCTGGTAGTCTTTGTCTCCATGTCAGGCACAAGCATTAGGAAAAGGTATGCTCCAGATGGTTTAAAATTGAGCAAGGTGTGTAAGGTGAGCCAGTTTTGCACTATTTCTGTGTATGTTGTCTGAATCTAAACAACTTAATCATAGAATCTTGGACTATGTTAAGTTGGAACCAGTCCATCAGGATGATGTGCAGAGCATCCCAAGAATCACACCTTGTGCCTGAGAGTGTTGTTCAGTTGTTTCTTGAACTCAGACAGATTGTTGCTGTGACCACTTCTCTCAGAAGCCTGTACCAGTGCCTGGCTACCCTCTGGGTGAAGAGTCTTTCCTCATACCTAACCTAAACATCCCCTAACACAACTTCAGGCTGCTCCCTCGAGTCCTGTCACTGGTTACCAGGGTGAAGAGATCAGTGCCTGCCCTTCTGCTTTCTCTCCCTCATGAGGATGTTGAAAGTCTGCCCTCCAGGCTGAACAGACTGAGTGACCTCAGCTGCTGCTCATACAGCTTCCCCTCCAGACCCTTCACCATCTTCATTGTCCTCCTTTGGACGCTCTCCAAGATCTTAAGATCTTTTTTATATTGTTTTGCCAAAAGAACCACACACAGTATTTGAGGTGAGGCCACTCCAGAGCAGAGCAGAGGGGACAATCCCCTCCCTTTCCCAGCTGTGCCTGATGCCCCCCAGGACAGGGCTGGCCCTCCTGGCTGCCAGGGCACTGCTGGCTCATGTTCAACTTGGCATCGACCAGGCCCTTGAGGCCTGTTTCTGCAGCAGGGCTCTTCAGCACCTCATTCTTTGGTCTGTACACACAGCCAGGTTTGCCTTGTTAATATGTGGCCTTAAATGGGTGTACACATTTTGCTCTTTTTAATCTTTGAAAGAAAGATATGCTTGGATTGATCTATTTGCACCAATGTTTTCTAAAAAAGTAATGAGAAATTGTCTTTTAGAATAATCATAAGAATCACAGAATGGTCTAATTAGTCAAAACCCAAGGAGTTACACCTCTTTATTTGAAATATGTTTTAAGTATGGCAGGTCAGTGATAGAGGAGATGCTACCTTGATTTGTAAGGTTAAGGTTTAGTAAGTGTCATTTGTAATGGTCTGATTTAGCAGCACCAAAATTATCAATAGGGTCTGAGTCTTTACTTTCAGTGCTAAATTAGACCTTACAGTGGAATGTATGTAGGAAATGACTGTGTGGTTTTGTAAGCTTGGAGAACCCCCGATTTCTAATCCTTTGCAATTTTAGGCAATTGCACAACACAGTAGCTTTTACTGCATCTTGTTAGGCTAAATATTATTGTATTTGTCTGGTTTACTTTAGAATATAAAACACTTCACAGTAGTCCTTAACAGGTTTAAAACTTAACATAAAAGTCTAAAAGCCACAACTATCCAGAAAAGTTAGATGATGTTGCTAATATTGCAGATGTTCAGAATAGTGTATTTCCCAGTAGATGACATTTGTAAATGATCCTTGGAAATGTCATCAGTGTCATTCTATGGAGGGAAATCACCCTTCCTCAAGTGCCTGTCACTATGATCTCAGGGAAAATTTCTTGATGATAATTCAGAGGTGGAATTGACTCTCAGAATTTGCAAGAGACAGACCAAACAGACACATATAAGAACTAAAAAATCAGTAGGAGTGTTTGTGACTTATCTTTGAGTTTCGGAATAAGATTGGGAAGAATAGGACAAAATTAGTAGAACCAAGGTTTCACAAGACAATGAGAAATACAGAAATATTTTTATAGTGTCATCTAAACCTCGCTTGTCAGCAAACTGCTATGCTTTTTTAAAGGTTATTCACTTGTCAGACCCTTTAAAAATATAACCTCTTGGTTTATTTTTTGCATCTTCTTGCACAGAGACTTTGACACCTCAGGCATTTATGTAGGAAGTTTGTTAGATTTCTTGTAAGCATCTATTAGTGATTTATTTACTATTATAAAATGTTAATGGTATTCATGAAACATGAATAATGTTTGACTGTCAAAACCAGATACACGTCCTCTCTTCTCTGTATTCGTTGTAGTTAGAGCGAACTAACATCAGCAAGTAAGAAATCTTATTTTAAATAATTGATGTCACTTTTCTTTAGTACCTCTAGTCCTTAGGGATATTAAAATACTCAACTTCTGGCCGAGTCTAGATGGGATGTGAAATGCAACCTTTCTTATAACTAAATGGTCTATTTTGAACAGTATATGTGCCTTAGCCAGATGCTTTTTATTTGATTGATTTAGGCACTAGTGAATCTTATTAGCAAATGATTGTAGGGGTTTTGTTTTTTTGTTTTTTTTTTTTGGTTTTTTTTTTGTTTGTTTTTTTGGTTTTTGGTTTTTTTTTATTTGTCTTGCTGAACTGGGGTGAAATTTTCAGTCTGTTTCCAGAACAGCAGTATTGTGGAATAGACTTTATTAACAGAACTAAATATTTTACCTTAAAAATATTTTAGGCTGCTTTAAGGCATCATCAGGATTGATATCTACTTAAACCTGACTTATTAAACAAAGGTAGTATTAATGATGAATTCTGCAGCTCTGGCAGGTGACAGGCAGTGATGGCATCTGCAGCCACGCCCCACCTTGGGGAAAGGCTGCCAGGGACAAGGCCGATGGAGTCTGAGGAGTTAGTGCAGCACAGGTGCTTTTCTGTTCCCTGTGTGTTTGTGTGATAATCAAGCTTTTGCTGTCACGACTCCGCAGCGTTCCAGCTGGAGCTTGACACCAGGCACGATAAATACGAACGGCTCGTGAAGCTCAGTCGGGACATAACCATCGAAAGCAAAAGAACGATATTTCTGCTCCACAGGTTCACCAGGTGAGTGTGAAAGTGTTCAGAGAAACCCACAGTCTGCCTGCAGTGTTGTCTGTGAGTAACAGCTCCAGCGTTCTGTTGAGAAGAATTTAATTAACTTCCCGTAAACGTCCTTTAGGGTGGATGCCAGCTAATGAATGCACACTCCAGTTAGAGAATTAAAAGATGCTGGTTCAGGTTTCTGGGTTGGTTTTACTGGTTTATTAAACCAGTGTAAAGCAGTAGAGTGAGCAGCAGATGAGAGCCTTCCAGCTTTCAGCAAGCTGTGAGAGAGGAGTGTGCACCCTTCCTTCAGGTTACTTGCCCAGGCAGTTCCGTCACTGTTTTGGTTGTTGCACCCCCACCCGAGGTCATCCATGCAAATAGGAGGTGACCTGGGGTCTGTTTATGTAAATACTACAGCTGGATAGGCTTCTGTGTGAAGTTTTGAGCTTCTATGTGTTTTGTGTTCTCATGAGCCTTCAAGCAAGCTTTGGAAGCCAAAGACAATCTAGAAGAGCAACAGGAAAATGGGAAGCTCTGAGTAGCCTGCTGTACAAAGTGTTTGTTGTACATGACAAACACTGGTCTTTCGTGTTATAACAGCTCTCCCTGTTTCTTTTCTTTGTAATTACATTTCTTTTAATTAACATTTTGTTACCTATCAATATATTTATGTTGAATTAGTAACTATTTATAGTTACAGATGTAAATGGAGATTATGAAGTTGCCTGCTCTTTAACTTGGTTTTCTTCTGCAGAGAGGTGATAGTTCCAGTAACCTATACAGCCTTAACTGTAAATAACTACCCCCACTGTAGGGGCTAGGTAGCTGGGAACTTGTGGAGGAGAGAACAGCATTACTCTGAATTTCGATTCCTGTTTTATCAGGCATTCCTGGTTTTGTGAGAGTGGAAGTTTTCCATGCTGTATTTTGTATTTCCTTCTTTGCTTTTTGCAGTTATTGTGGTTTTAATTTCAGTAAATTTTACTGTTTGCCTTTAAATGTTTTCTTGAGATCAATTAGTCAGTAGCTCCTTAAAGAGACTGTAAACTAATATACCATGTGGATTTTTTGGGCTCAGGGGAAGAGAAAGTTTAAAGGAAATTAGATAAACTAAACTTTACAATGCCAAGTGTATGTTGTGGTTGTGAATGGGATATTTCAGCTGTTCCTGAACAGCGTAGTCCATAACTACTTACTTAAAAAAAAAAAAAANGAAATACATCATATATTGTAATTTGCAATACTGTCAAGCATTGCAAAACATTAATCTTTTTTAAGAGGTTGAAGGACTTCTGTAAATACTGCTGGTTTTCTGGAATATTTTTGAAGCTTTTGCATGTGTTTCTCCTTTTTCTTACTTAAACAATAATCATGACTGTAGTCTGGAATAAACATCATGCTACCAGAACTCTGGCTGGTTGATTATTTTCTTGGTAAAAATCTACAGAATTTCAGAATCTGCAATAGCTATCTGTGAAAACTAAACTGTTTCTCATTATAGTGTCAGTTTTGCTTTTTTTTGATGCCAGTAAAAATGTATAGATTAGTAATAGAAAAAGTGTAATGTTTTTCAACTGTTTGTTCATGTTCTGGAAACTGCTCTTTCAGTTTCTGTTTTATGATTGCAGTGCTCCCAATGGGGAAGAAATACTGAGTGAATCTGAAGTCAAGCTTGATGGTGTCCGAAGGAAGATCAAGCAGGTTGCACAAGAGCTGATTGGAGAAGACATGTATCAGTTCCACAGAGCTATATCTCCAGGTAAGTAATGTAAAAATAGGAAAACTGTACAGTTTTGAACTAAGCTTAGTTTCTCTGTATGTAACAATACTTCCTCTTCGTGCTGCAGGTCTGAATCTGTTACATTTCTGTGGTTATAAATCAGGACTCAGGTTAATCTTTGTTACTAGCAAAGTTAGCTCTGGTATTAAAGAAGCTGTTGTCCTACAGTTTCATTGCAGTTTAAAGGAAGGTGTAAACGGGAGTCTACAACTGGAACAATTTGGACCCTGCCCTAAACTGAAGTCAGGAGTATTTCTAATAAGTGTACTGGCTGGTCATGTCTGACTGAGAGGAATATATGTAGCACACTCATTTACCCTTCCTGAAGGGTTACAGTTTCTAAGAGCAGTCTCTTGTGAAATTATCCATCTTGAGTGATAAAGTGATTTCGAGTTGATGAATTTAATGTATTTAAATCCTTAGGATAGCATTTTCTTTCTTCTAGGCTCTAAATATGCTTCTGCCTCTCTGTTACAAGCATTAAACCAGTTTGTGTGTTTCAGTTGCATCTTTTTCTACTCCTCTCTGTGAACAGCCATCTTTGCTAACATTCTTGAGATACTAAGTCCCAATTTGTTCATGACTCTTTCTGTCAAACCATATTGCTTTGCTGACTCTTTGCTGACAATCTGACTATTACCTAAAGTTGATACCGCCTTGGTTGTGGCAACACATGAGTAAAATATGTAACTGCTTCTTTGACATCTTAGCCATGGTATAAAAGTGCCTTGTGTTTATCAATCAAATTTTAAACAATTTGGAATTTTGTGTATCTTTCCTTGTTTAGGCTGATGAGAGCTGAAGATTTGCCCTGAATTATTTGATTGTTTAAAAATGTCCATAAGACTGGTTTGATAAGCAAGCAGCAAATACATATGTGTAATTTACAAGAAAAAAAAATGCTCGGGTTAACTTGTGCTCATGTCTTACACAAACTTGAGTTTAAGAGTGAGACAGGTCTTGAGTCTCAGTTTAGCAGTTTGGAACCAGAAAGAGCTTGCCCTGATAGTTTTCAATGGCTCTGATTTATTCCACAGTCTTCTTACTTGCAATGCACTGGGTTGTTCAAATTAGACATGAGTAGTTTTTCTTAGAGCCACTTAATCTGTATGTGTCTTGCTGCTGTTTATAGTCAAGTACTGTAGTGACACAATGAAAAGAGATAATTCAAAATGCTGATATTACAGATGACCTCAAACTGTGAACAATACTATTCCAAGTGTATTATGAGTATCTTAACACACTGCAAATGTCTTTTGATTTTAATTTTCAGTACTGCTTATAAAAGCTGAGATTCCTTGCATTCAGTTTTACAAACAAAAGTTTCTGGAAGCTTCATTGTGACCTGTAAAGTTTGTTTGAATAACTCTTGAAATGTGTAGTCCCATGTGAGTCATATAATGGTGTGTGTAAAACAGCAGTGTTTGAGGCCTGCTACTTCATGGATCTTTGTGAGACTGCGTGGTGCAAGCCATCAGCCGTGCTGTGTGGGCAAGATTCTCACAGGGCACCCACTTACTCTGCATCAGCTGCCTCACCTGATCTGTCTCTGTTTTGTTTGATACATGTCTTCGTGGCAGTAAATTCAAAGAGGCTTACCTGCCTCTAGTTCTTCTGAGGAGCAGTTGGCCTGGAGTTAGATTCACACATCTCACATGTAAGAGAGTGTGTATGCCTACATAGCAGACATGGAAAGTTACTGCACAATAACTTCTGTGTGTAGCCATGTTCTTACAAAACAAGTAAACAAACCTGATGCTAGTTTTCTACATCCAGATTCTCTTCTCTAAGTAAAAAAAAAAAAAAGTACTGTTTTTGTTTCTTTAAAAATATTTTTTCATTAATCAGAAGTTAGATATCTTTTTTTACATGAAAGATACCTAAACTAGCCATAGCAATCTGAAAACAACTAAATGAATTGAAAGAAAAAAGTTTGTTCAGCTTTGCTTTGTGTATTTGGTAAATACACACAGTCAGCTACACTGATTTTCCTGCATAATTTATTTCTGACTTGCATAAAGGTACTCATTAATACCAGAACAGACCTGAATAAACTGTTTAGAAAACAACTGCAACTATTCTGTCAGGAACTATTCAAAATTTTTAATAGTTTTTTCTGGTGTTGTAAATCTCAGCCTCTTAAAATGATTAAGATGTATTTGTCCATTTTAGAGCAGGATGAGTTACTCTAGGGGAGGTTAGTAGTAGAAGTAGTTAGCAGCGGAAGTTAGAGACCTGCTGCAGATGTGTGGTGACTCAATGCCTCCATAGCTCTTAAGACTTTTAGAACAGAACAGGCAAATTCAGGTGGAAAGAACCTACAGTGACCATCCAGTGCCAGTGCCTGACCACTTCAGGGCTGACCAAAAGTCAAAACAAGTTAAGAGCATTGCCCAAATGACTCTTCTAAACACTGCCAGGCTTGGGGCATCAACCACCCCTCTAGGAAGCCTGTCCTGTGTTTGACCACCTTTTCGAAAGAAATGCCCCTGCCTGATGCAGCTTAGAGCCATTCCCACACATCTGTCACTGGATGGGACAGGAGAACAGCACCACTTTCTCTGCTTTCCCTCACTGGGAACCTGTAGGGAGCAATGAAGTTGCCCCTCAGCCTTGTCCTCTCCAAACTACACAAGCCAAAAGTCCTTAACTGCTCCTTATTGGACATTCCTTCCTACCATTTTAAATTGTGACACACCGAACTGCACATGGTTGCATGTATGGTAGCACATCCTTAATGCTTACGTGGGACTTGAGGTGAGATTGTCATAGAATTAAAGAATTTTCTTACTACATTCTTAAGAAAACTTAAGAGAATTAGTCTTACTAACATCTTGAGGTAAAAAGAAAAGAAGTCAAGAAGTGCTAAATAAGGGGGAGAAGTAGACTCTGTTGTCCATCTTTCCAGCAGTCAGGTGTGCAATCTGTCAAATATCTGAACTTTGTAGTTTCTTTGAACAGAACTAAAGTAGAAATACACAGCTCCCCAGTGCATTTCTGAAGTTAGAACTGGAAATGGCTGTACTTTTACTTTTCTCCTCTTTTCAGGTGAGGTAAATGGCAAGTCTGTGCAGTCCCATCAGTTGTATAATAGCTAGGATCTCCGTGTTGTTTCTGGAATTAGGTGTTTGTGCCTCATTAAGAAGACTGTTTATAAAATCCAACTGAAATAAGTTGCCTTCATTCTATTTCAGTACATCATCCACAGCATCTGGTTACATTCTAGCTCTTCTACATATGCTCCTCTGCAAGGAAAGTTGGTGCCAGCTATCACCCATAGTGCATATTTAGTAAGGGAGTGTTGGAATATACCTGTGTGTCACTGGGAAGACAGGGAATGCTTTTAGGCATTGTGTAAATGAGCTTGTGTGCATAACAAATATAAAATGCTGACTTTCAGCCAGACCTTTACTCTTACCTTTGTTCAATCTTCTGCTCTCCAGTTAGTCACTGGGATGGCAAAAAAGGGAATATGCAGTCATCAAGACGTGTAGATCTTGATTGTGCTGAAGCTCAGATCAAGGAGGTGTCAGATGTGAAGATGCTTGGTGTCAGGATTATGAAGCTGGGATAGAAAACCTAGAAACAGGAAGAAAGAAGGGACAGTTAGATGAAGAGCAGCTGGGAGAAGGAATGCTTTATTCCACCACTGCCCACCACTGTTCATGAAGAACTGTAATTGGGAGGTGGACAGTGATAAAAGTTAAGAATGTTGCTTTTAGTTTTGGTTTTAAGTCTAGTATTCTTTAATTGTTGCTTTGCCTTTTTTTTTTAGTGGAAAAAGCTTGCATGTCTTTTTAAAAATAAACAAAGCTAAGAAAATTGCTAGATCCTTTGTCTTTATATATTTCCTAAGGCTGCAAGTCTTGACCTTCCTTTAACCTAATTTTCAACTCTGATTTTGTATTTTAAAGAAATTCTGGAGAACTAGTTAAAAAGCTTTTTATGAACAAAAACATTGCCATTAAACTGCTTTCTTTTTTCAAAAAGGATAAAGAAGCACTTATGTCCCATATCTCAAAAGCAGCATGTCTAATTAACCTCAAACTTCCTAAAAATATTGTCCTTTGTCTTGAAACCAAACATGAAACATCCTCCTGTTCCCCACCCTACCTCTCATAGAAGGAGTAAAAGGGTTCAAAATGGAGCTTATAATGGGAACCTCTGTAGCAGCCTTAACTGGGGAATCATGATTGTCTGCATAATGAAGCTGCCTAATACATATTTTATTCAGTATAATAACTGTTAGCCTATAAATAGAAGAATGCTATGAGTATTATGCTTGGGAATATTGTTTGCCACTTGCAATTGTTAAATGCTTTTTTTGGGGTTACTCCAAGCAGTTGTTCTTTTGACTTGAAGATAAAACAATTCTGGCAGAGCACTAAAGAAGTTTCATGCTTTCCCTCATTAAGAATAGTGCTAATGGCACGCAGGACGTTTCCCCAAAGGACACTTGCATGAGCTCAAACACTGAGTATAGCACTAATTGAACAACAACAAAAACTGATGACTGTTTTCTACACGTTTCTTAACAGTACAGATTGTCCCAGGGGATGATTAAACAAGCAAACAAAGAGATACTGAAATAATGAAGTCTTTTTTTAATGCAGAGCTCTTCATTTGTTATGTTAGAATGTTCTGCTTTGTTGATATTTTTAAAGCTTTACTATTTGTAATATAGAATTCCTGCTCCTTTGGCTTGCTTTGCAGTGTATACCTTATATATCCTGTGAGGAAATATGTACTCTTTCTTTAAAATTGTTAAGAGACACTATGCAAAAAAAGGACTGAAAAAGATTGTACGGATTTGTGAAAGGAAGGAAGAAATTTTTCAGGATTTTTTTATTTGTGTATGTGTCTGAGGTGTTTTTATATATATAACTCAACTACTGAGAGAAATATCAACAGTATGCAGAAAAGGTCTGTACAGAGCTTAAAGACAAAAAAGAATTGCTCTGCAGTGTGTAGGGTCTTACACTTTGGCTACAGCAAACTCATGCAGTGCTGCAGGTTGAGGGAAGAGTAACTGGAAAACTGCCCACTGGAAAAGGACTGCGGGTTTCCCGTTGGCAGCAGCTGAACGAGATCCTCCAGTACATGCCCAGGTGACCAAGAAAGCCAGTGACATCCAGTGACATCCAGTGACATCCAGTGACATCCAGTGACATCCAGTGGCATCCAGTGACATCCAGTGGCATCCTGGCCTCTATCACCAAAGGTGTGGCCAGCAGGACCAGGGCAGTGATTGTCCCCCTGTGTATTCAGCACTGGCTGCACCTCAGGTTCTATGTCCAGTTTTGGACCCATCACTACAAGAAAGACATTGAGGCCTGCAGCCAGAGAATGGCCATGGAAGAAGTGAAGGGTTTGGAGCACAAGTCTGCTGAGGAGTGGCTGAAGGAGCTGGAGGTTTAGCCTGGAGAAGAGGAGGCTCATTGCTCTTTACAACTACCTGAAAGGAGAGTGTAACCAGGTGGGGGTGGCCTCTTCTCCAATGTAACAAGAAATGGGACATGAGGAAAAGGCCTCAAGTCACTCTAGGGGAGGTTTATATAGTATATTAAGAAAAATTTAATCATGGGAAGGGTTGTCAAGCATTGGAACAGGCTGCCCAGGAGAGTGAGGGAGTCACCATCCCTGGAGGTATTTAAAAGACATGGCCCTAAGAGACATGGTTTAGTGGTGGACTTGGCAGCCTTGGGTTAGTAGTTAGACTCAGTAGATCCTAAAAGTCTTTTCCAGCCTGAAAAGTTCTATGGTTCTATGTTAGGATGTATATAATTATTCAAAGCATGTTCTAAATCTGCTCTGCATAAATGCAAAACTTGTGTACTGCAGATGGAAAATTAAGGACTGCTCGGTAACTTGGTACTGTGTGGGATTGAACAAAGTACCTTTTTAACATGACTTTGTAAATGAAATCTCTAGCTATTGGAGGACTTTACTCATTTTTTTTCCCCTTAAGACAAAGTATTGAATGGGGAGCCCATAACTCTTCTGGAGCTTCTTAGGTGGAGTTGTGTGGGGTGATGACGGTAGATGCAAGTGGAGCACTGTTGGCTGACCTTTGCTTGTGCCTGTGCTCGCAGCAGTGGCGAGTGGCGTGGTGTGCACAGGGAAGCTCATTAGCTGTTTATCATGTCTGCACTTGCTCTCAATAGGATTAGATGACAAGGCTGTAAAATGTCAGCACCTTGTCAAAACTACTGGCCTGTGACTGCTTCTGCTGATGATGATGCAGGAAATTCTCTGTAGAAGTTCAGTACTGACGCAGTCTAACACATCATTTATCTTGTGCAGGCGCTGTTTGTGTTCTGAGAGATTGATGTAATGGAGCTTATTTCTGTCTCCTGCCTTATGCCATTTAGAGTCCCTTTATGTGTGTAAGATACTGCAGCAAACTGCATTGCTCAATTGGACCAGGCCAGTTCAGTCTGTGTGGATGAAAAGGAAATACTTCAGTTGCACCAGAATGCCACTTTTTAACTGCAGTATACTGGACCACCAGACAGGAAACTGTAAGAAATGCTATGGAGATGAGTGGGGTCTGTCCAAGCAGGCCAGCTTTAGATTACTGATGATTTAACTAGCAACATTTTTGTGGGTATTGTATGAAGGATTTTAATTAGAATGAAAACTAAATTAACTACGTCATGATTTCTTTTGTTTACCTGAGGGTTTTTTTGGTATTTAATTTCCTTTTTTTTTTAGCTTTTAAACTCAAATATGGAAATAACATACTCAGATTGTTCTACCTTTGTAAACACACATGTATTTCTGAAATAATATTAAGGTACATAATATCAAGGATATAATATTAATGTACATTTCTGCACATCAGGAACAGTGTAAGTAGGACACCTGTTTTTTTTCCTTGAGAAAGCTTAAAAGCTGTAATTAAAATAGATGGCATATTTAATTTTAGGTTGGTAATAGAAAGGAAAAGCTTTGTACTGCAGGAGGAAGGTATCATGAATTGTAAATGTCTCACCCAGGATAAGACCTAAATACACCTAAAACTTAAAAGGAAAGCTGACCGTGAAGGAAGCAATCAGGTTTATGTAAGATGGTGGGAAAACACAGTAACACAGGAACAGGATGTAACTGAAGAATTAATCTCTTGCTTTTGTAGGTGAGGGGTAAAATGCCAGAAATGGAAACAAAGTTTCCTGATTATACTGGAAAATTAACAGAATTTGCAATGAATAAGCTTATGGTTATCAGATACAATTTTGTTAATTTCTTTCTTTCTGTTTTGTTACTTTCTGTGTTTCTTTTAACTCATATCCCCTTGGTCAAACTGGTTTTTTTTTTTCTTTTTATTCTGCAAGGTGCCTATTTGAAATTTGATACCTTCGGTTTGTTGCATTTTACTACCCTTCTATTATTTTTGGTTCATGCCTTTTTCCTAAGTTCTAAAGAAAGGGAAAAACCAGCAGCTGCAAAGCTCTCACTTTGTATTTCCTGTTGGAGGTTTTATATGCCCATACACAAAATTAAAACAAACCTGCAAGCAGGAATGCAAATTCTGACCTGAACAAACTAGGCATGCACTGTGTGAGAATTGATTATCAGCTCATCCCTGAATGAGATGTACAATCAGCAGGAGCCATTCAGAGCAGCAGAAGTCCATAAGAGAAGCTATGTAGAGTCTTTTAAAGATGCATGCTGTGGGTCAGCATGATCACAAAGATTGTTCTTTCCTGCTTCTAACTTAAGACATAACTGTCCTATAGTCCTGCTGTACTATTAGGACAAATACTGCAGTTACTCACATGACAACCTGAAACTAGTGACATTGTTTGTCTTTTAATTCAGTTTCATAGCTGGCAAATGGAGGAGACCTTGTGCTCTGCCTCAGGAATTTTTTTCAACCCTGCAGCTATTGACATTAGTCATTCACAGACCAGATCTCTCCAGCCTTTGCAGGAACCAAGTGCAGCTGGAGCATAAGACAAATTAAAAAAAAAAAAATCTATGAAGCTTTTTTGTTTGTTTATTTAAAATCACACAGGAGAATGTGTCATAGAGGAACTCCATTCCAAGAAGCGACCAGGACAGTACATTGTGGTTAGGCTTTTGTTTTGCAGTCACATGGGGAGAAATAGAGGTTGGCAAGTGGTGAAATACCTTTGTGCCATCTCACAGATCTGTGTTTATGAGGATAAATGGCCACTATTGGCTCTTCTGATGTGCTTGTGAGTTGTGTCTTGCACGGAAACAACATCACCTTCAGAAGAACTTTCACTGTGTTTTGACCTGCAGAAGCTGTGTTGTGTTAGGTGCTCTTTCTTCTTTGATCATTGAACATCCTGGCTGAGTCAGAGCTTCCTTTCTTTGGTATCTTGAACACTTGCCTTCAAGGCTGTCAGTAATGTAAAATTTGCCATCTGACTGAATAATTTTTAAAACCCTGTATTAATTATGGAGGCAGTTGGGGGTAGTCAAAGAGATCAGGAAGACTACTTGTCACAGGAATAGTTTCTTTCAAGAATTAATGTAAAACACTGGGTGTTCTTCAGAGTTACTGGGGCTGGCGAGTTGGAATAAAAGCCAAACTTCAGAACAAAAACCTTGATTACAAAAGTAACCGTGGTACATCCCTCACGTCCCCAAGTAGAAGTAAAATAAAAGTTTGTGAATTTCTCACCCACTAGTATTCATTTGCAAAAAGGCCTAGTGTTTGTCATATGTCCATGTGTTTTTAATAACAATATAAAAAGGCTTGATTACCTGTTCTCTGCAATGAGAGATTAAAATATTATTTGCAGTTCTTTGAAGGGTTTTTTTGCCTGTTTGGAGAAATAATTTAACTCTCATTGGCATCTGTCTGATAGGGAACTTATATTTTTTTCTAGGGTTTTTGGGAAAATTGACTAATCTTGGTACTACCTTTTGCCCTGAATTTGGTGTGTATTCAACTTTAAACAACGTGCAAACAATATTAACACTTCAGTATCTGAAATACATCATTTCAACACATGCATGTAGAAGAGAACACAACTTTTTGGTGGTTGTGGATGTGTCAAGTAGCAATTGACTAATGAACAAAGAATTCAGGGCTTTATAGAAAAATTGTACATTACTTTAGTTATTGATATAACAGTAAACCTACTCAGCTTTTGAATTATGACTCAGTGAATAGAAACTTGTTTTTTTCCAATTATGTAAGCTCATATAGACTTTTGTTCTAGTACTTTTATTTGTATTTATTAGTTAGTACTGTTTTATAAAATCCATCCCTGACTGGAATTACTCTTTTAAGCCATTTTCACAACAGGATGTCCAGAGCATTCCTGGCTGTGAGAGAGCTGGCTCTATCCTCTTTCAGTGTTATGTTATGAAATTAACCTTTGACTTCATTCTCACAATCAACAAAATGGTTTGATTGTTTCTTAGCCTCAGTTTAAGTTTAATTACTTGAGTTTTTGCCCCTTCTGCCCAGAAAAAGACCTCTGAATCTTCAGAACCATTGTCAAGTGTGCAGAGAACTTTAAAGGAATAGATTAAGGTGTGAATTACCAGTTTCATCTTAATAGAACACTGGATTTAGGTTTTTGTATTAATTCTTCTAAACTTATCGTGTGTACTAGTTTCAGTTGATGCTGTACCTGGTTAATTGCTTATATCACTCGTTCCCCCCTTCGTTCATCCATATGCTTCCAGAAACAAGCTCTTTAAGTTCACCATGCTCCTCTTTAGAATTATTTCTCTGTTTGGGATTTCCACAAGAAGATGACTTTTTTTTCCTGGATTATGGTGGGGATTTCTAGGTTTCAGTGGTAGGATTTATTTTCTTGTTGTTGCTTTCTTTGTTTTTTTGGGGGAGGAGAAAGAAGGGATGTGTTTGTTTGTTTTGTTTTTTTTTTTAATGACAATGTAACTTGCCATCCTAAACATGAGGATAAGATAGAGCCTTGTCGGTGCTGTTTTGGTTTTGTAATGAATCAGCAAGTGGGTAGTTTCACATGACTCGCCCTGTAAATAATGTGCCCCACCCTTCATGCAGGGATCCTGGAAGAAACTTGCTGTGTATATTTTCTTACCATCTTTGTAGTGGCTGCTTTTGGCTTGTGATTCCTTCTGCATGGCCTAGAGGAGGAGCTTGGTGAGAGCACAGGCTTGTGTCTATCTGCTTGTGTCCCAGCCATCAGCACAGGCTCCTCTCTAAACAGAAAGAGAGAAACAGGACAAAGGATGAGAAAGAAAATGAGTTTGAGTAGAAAAAGGGAGAGAAGCAGCTTATTTGGGAAGGTGGCAGGTGGTGCTGGTATTGCTAACCTTAACAACTGAGAACATGAAATCCTTTTGAACTTGTTTTGTAATTGGTGAACCGAGTTTTAAAGGAGGAAATGAAGTAAACAAAATTTTAGGAGAAAATTTTGCACCTTTTATTTGATCTTCATTCTTGGTTGAATCTTTCCATGCATGCATGGATGCATGCACATCTCAAGTGGAATTAGATTCTGTTTACCCTAATGTGACTCTTGCAATTAAGTAATTTCTATTATTTACTCATTCTTTAAATAAAACTAGCTTTTCCTATGTCATATGCATTCATTTGACTCTTGGATTCAGTGCTCCACTGGCTTTTTAAAAAATTAATTTTCATTTAAGAAACCATTTCTTGCTAAGTTTCTTAGGGAAACTACTTTTTCTTCTTAGAGCTGCTTATGTAGTTAAGGAAAAATGTTTTGAATATCAGCTGTCAAAAAAGTACTCAAGCTTTCAGGCAGAAAAATCTCCTTTATTTATAGATAAATGTTCAGAAAATATCTCACTGTAGCTCTCTAGTTCTTATGTAGAAAATAAATTTTTAAAACATAGAAGGGAGCTGCTATACCGGGTCACTGTCACTTGTTTAGTACAAGCTATTTATATAGAATAAATAAAATAAAATATCAAAATACTTAATCAGTTATTTTTTTTCCTTACATCTGTAATTTTAAGAGGTGCTAGTAAAAATAATATAGTGTTTTAAATTGGTGTTTTTGTCCACATACTAGAAAAAAATCCAAACCTATAAAAGGTAGTCTTAAAAACTATTCCATTACTGGCAGTTCAATCCATAAATAAGCCAATTTTGGAATAAATCCAAAACAAGAGCATAAGGGGAAAGGTATTGTTGGATGGTGTAGTGAAATGGGATGGGTTTTTTCACCCTGGGAATTATTTGCTGAGAATAGCGGATGTCCTACCATTAAGCTAAAACATAACATGTTTAAACATCCTTCTACCTGCACATGGAAGTACCTTATTTCAAGGTCTTGGGTCATTGAAATGTCATATTGTAGCTACTTCTGGAAGAAGGATGTACTAAAAAAAAATAAAAAAAAATTAATGTTTTTTGCAAAGTAGTTGTGAACAGGATTTGTTACCAGTCTATTTGTGATGGTAACTTCAATTGAGTTTTGTAAGGCTTACTAAATAGGGGGAGATAGATTCCCTACTTGTGAGAAGGTGACAGTAAGTGACAAACAGATTATGTGCAGCATTCACATGGCGGTGTTGAACAAAAGGAAGGAGTGTGAGGCTGGGACATGTCAGCTAGGGTGGGATGGCAGGAGGAAGCAAAGATCTGTGTGTGTACATACATATAAATATGCCCACATTAGAAAGTACATAAAGGAACTGAGGAGCCCAACACTTATGATGGAAAAGAACAAAACGTGTGTGGAGTAGTAAGGTGGAGTGGGTTGAAAGTGGGAGATCTGACTGATGGAGAAAACTGTTTACCAAAAAGTTTGAGGGCTGATTTGATCTGTCTGGGAGCTGTGGAAAATGCCAAGTTGATTCTTCATATGTGATAGTCTTCTTTGCAGAAGGGAGGGAGATTCTCACAGATGTTGTCATGGTGAGTGCTGCTGTACCTGTTAGTTTACAGCTTATCCACAGAAAAAACCAAAATTTCGTAATAGATTACTGGTCCTGTTACATCAGAAGGTAAGCCAGGGAAAGATTGAGTGATGAAATCTACCTCTCTGCAGCATCTGAAATTATTTATCTTAAAAGATCCTGTGTAGCTTTTATCTAGTGTTTTTCTATTGCTTGTGCCCAGAATGCTTTACCTGAAGTCTGTTGATTAAATGATGGTGTGTAATTGGTCTTGCCAACTCCCTGTTTGTGTTCCAGTTTGTGAGCAGGCGTGTTGAGTGAAAGTTTGGTTGCTGCATATTTATTCTGCTTTTCTCAGTGCTGCTGTAGAGTACTATAAAGGAATTGCCATTCTGAGTTGCTTCTGCTTAAATACATATTTGAAAGGAAAAAGAAATGCAGGCCACTTATCATGCTTTTGTGATTATAACTTGGAAGGCCTCCTACCCCTTTGTGGTTATGTCTAGTTTTTTGGGGTATTTCCACACTCATCTGTTATTCAAATCTCTGTTCTTTTCTTTTTGATTTAGACTATTTCTTTGATCCAGGTGAAATCTAAATTTGCTTCTTCCTGCATATTTCTATAAGCTGAGGTTCTGGCACTGTACAGGTCAGTTGAGGGTATTAAGATTATTCTAATAGAAACAGGATTCTACATCTGGTACCCTTGGTTATATCCTCATTTTCTCACTGACAAAACTATTGTCTAATCCTGGCCCTCTTGCAGCATGATACCTGTTTGCTTCTTTTGAAGTGAAGTCATCCCCTTAAAATGGCTCAGAATAGCTCTGCTAGAACCATCTCTGTCATGTGTCTGTTCCTTTAATGTCCTCTTTGGGCATGGGTCAGATATACACAGGCATTGACTTTGTCTCTACAACTTTTTTTAGCTTAGTACTGCTGTGTCTGTTCCAGCTTTGTTTCTGCCTTTTTTTCCACCAGCAGTGCCAGCTTCAGCTTTCTGCTTACAAACTTTCCTCACATGCTTCCCCTAAATCTGCCCTCTGCACATAAGGATAAACTGAGAGCTTGTGAAATCTCTGTCTGAACATTCAGACTTTTTTCTTTAGATCTCACCTTTGTTGTAATGCATAATAAGACCATCATCTGCTAAGTAGGTAGTGAGAGATAATTATGGCAGGTAACTGTAGATGGCATACAAATCTGGTACAAGCTACATTTATTATCCCATTTCTTATTCCCTTTTCAAAACACCAACTCCTTTTGTCTCCCTGCATGCCTTAATTTTAGGGTGTAAGTACTTTTGGACAAAGCAATTATTCATATATTCATAGAATCACAGAACAGTTAGGGTTGGAAGGGACCTCTAGAGATGACCTAGTCCTTCTGCCAAAAGTCCAACCCTTCTGCCAAAGTAGGATCACCTGTTGGTCTTCTTATTGGTCATCACAGTCCTGTCTGGTTTATTTGCTCATTTATTTATTTGATCTGGAATGATTTGTAACAACAGATGCTTTGTCTTGAACATGAATTTCACCAAACCTGCATATTTTAAGGAGCCTGATTCTCACAAAATGGAGAATGGGAAGTTCAGTTTTAAACAGGTATCTACTACAAGTCCTCCTGGGCAAGGCTGCTCTTGATCTGTTCTTGATCCCCAGCCTGTGCTGATACTGGGGATCCCCTGATCCAGGTGCAGCACCTTCCACTTGGTCTTGTTAAACTGCATGGGATTCCCATGGGCCCAACTTCTCAAGCTTGTCCTAGGCCCTCTGGATGGCATCCCATCCTTCAGATGTGTCAACTGCAGCACTCAACTTGGTGTCATCTCCAAATTTGCTGAGGGTGCATTTGATTCCACTCTCCATGACACTGATGCAGATATAAAACAATACTGTTCTGAGTATGAGCCCTTGGGAGCATTGTGGGGAGCTGATCTTCAGTGTGTTTCTGAGAATACCATGATGCTTTATATTGAAATTACAGAGGGTTCTGCATGAAAAATGCAGATGGAGTGAAAACTTGAACATATTTGTCTGTGTGCTTGGTCTGACTTTCATACTTAGAAATGTGCTTTGTTAGTTTTCACTTTTTGCTGGTTACCTTCAAATAGTCTCACTTAAAAGATTTCTTAAATAATTGTGAACATGGATCATGGTTGGAAAGTTTGAAGCATGAGCTTATTTCTGCTGGTTTTTTGCAGGACTTCAAGAATACGTTGAGGCAGTTTCGTTTCAGTATTTTATCAAAACACGATCTTTGATCAGTGTTGAAGAGATCAACAAACAACTAATATTTACAGCAGAAGACAGAGAAGAAACAACAAACATGGTAAAAGTTTTTCTTTTCTCAATTCACAAACATCTTTCTGGGATGGAAATGCAGCGAGAAGGCTTAGTCACATTTTTGGCATCTGATTAAATAAGGCCAGTAGTGGAATGGGATTAGATATACATGTGGGCTTTGACTCACTTGTTGAAAACATGCCTTTTATTCTAAAAAGTAGTAAACTAAATCCATGGGATACAAGTTTATAAATTTCACATCTTTTTTATTCAGAGCAAACTGAACTGTTTCTGATGTGGCAAAAGATCCAGGACAGTGAAATACCAGCTAAAAAATGTAGCGGAGAGATTTCTAGTGCCTGGCACTCTCTGTACGACCTTCTGGTGTATAGTGATGTTGCAGAAGTTGAGGGACACAAACAAATCCAAGGCAGGATTAACTCCATGACTGAAATCTCACTGCTGGTATTGAACTAGTCACTGCAGGCACAGTATATGCCTTGTGTATCTGTCTTAGCTGCATCATTTCTAACTCTCCTGGAGCTGACTCCTGTCCTTGAGGACAAGCTGGTGTCCCATCATACCTGAGCCCTAATACCATATCTGCTGTTTCCTGACTTGCCTGTACTCCTACCCTGCCCTAAATGACTCATAGGGACAAACTCCTGTCACCAAACGTGGTAAATTGGCTGCAGTTTGATTGTTGGCAGGGGACAACAGTGATTTGGTAGCAATCTACAGTTCACAAGCAGTTGAGGTGCAGTGTACAGTAATGCTGCCTTATATCAATTCCTGAGTCTGCTTCTGCTGAAGAGATTCTGCTGTAAAACACTTCCCATTCTTCCTTTATTCCCGTGGTAAGATATTTTCAGAGAAGCCTGATTTTTAGCTTACATTCATTTGTTTTTACCAGAGGTAACAACTATGAAGTTGTTAACCCCAGCATGCATGCCTCTGACCAGATCTGTCCATTTGGGTAGATAGCATATTATGGGAACCACTGAACAGAAAAAAGCCTGCATCGTCTCCCATGTTACCAATGTTATGGCAATAAAAAGTACTGGAAACTTGGATATTGGAGCAGACTTGTAACTAAGTAATGGGTTTGCTTCATGAAGATTTTTGTGTGTTATTTTAATGAACTCCCTTCACATAAAACAGACCTGAGAATACTATAGCTACTTGTAGAGAATATATTTTGAAATTCAAGATACTATTAGGAAATTATATGATTTGTTTTTGTAATGTAGACTATTTTTGATTGATTTTCTAACTTTGGACTGACTATTTAGGGAAAAAAAATCTGTCAGATGAAAGAAAACCCCAAACAACTGCAAATAAATGTTGCTACAAAGATGTGATAATTCTGTTTGCAGATAGAGATGGTAGAGTTAGGGTATCTTTATCATACTTGCTAGAATGAAAAGGACATCTCAAGTAGAAATTCTTATTTATGTATAAGAACATATATATTTTTATATAAATATCTTACGTATTCTTCTTATATGCTGGAAGGGGATTAGTACTTCTGAAATCAGACGGTGTGGAAGTGCCATGCAATTTAATTTTCCAGAATGTTCTAAATTTCCAGTTATGTTAGATGAGCTAGTGTATAGTTGAAGCATTACAGATGGCTTTCTCACACTTTTCTGTACTGGACTTTCTTCCATTCTGTCCCCAGACCTCCAATTCCCACGATAAACAGCCCCATCGATGGAGCCTGAAGGTGACACCGGTGGATTACCTGCTGGGAGTGGCTGACCTGACGGGAGAGCTGATGCGGCTGTGCATCAGCAGCGTTGGGAACGGGGACATAGACACGCCCTTCGAGCTGAGCCAGTTCTTGCGGCAGATTTATGATGGGTTCACTTTCATTGGCAACACCGGACCTTACGAAGTCTCTAAGAAGCTCTACACCTTGAAACAGAGTCTGGCAAAAGTGGAGAACGCCTGCTACACGTTAAAAGTACGGGGATCCGAAATCCCGAAGCACATGTTGGCTGATGTGTTCTCCACCAAAACGGAATTGATTGACCAAGAGGAGGGGCTTCCTTAAAATCGGGAGGCTCTTGCTACTCAGAAGGGAAGAGGATGTAGAGAAAACTCTTTAGTTATGGTTTGTGGGGTTTTGACCCTTCTCAAAGCTTTTTAGGTAGAGACGGTTTTATCTATGAGAACGCTGTTTGCAGTGGTAATTTGTAACCAAAAATACTTTTTATGATGTGCAAGAGAAAAAAAAAAAAGTTTGACTTTGGCCTCTTGGTATGGAATTTCCTGTATTGTTCCATTGTATCTTCTTTCAGAATGACCAAAATTTCCACTGCACTCTACTCCAGTGACTGTCATTTGTGTGACTCACCTCAAACTCTTGTTGGTACAAGTTTTCATCAAGCACAGCAGTGGAAGAAAATGGTTAGGTGCTCTTATTTAGCATTATCCATAGGTTTCTGCTGACCCATTTTCTGGGTGTTTTGGTTCTCTGCTCATGTCATACCTACAAAAATGCACCTGTGTGTAAGTGCATCCCTTGACTTGAAACTGGGATGGTCTCAAAAGTGCCATGTAATTCAGGTTTTCTCTGATTAGTGCTTTAAAGTACAAAATGAAGTCAACTTTTTGCCAATTGAAAATGAAGCTAATTTCACCTGGTAAATACTACTGTCACCCATTATTTTGGGTCTTTGTTAAAACTGAGCTCTGTTTGAGCTAACGCTGGTACTTTGCAGTTTTGAGATGAACTAGGAAATCCACAGAAAATAATTGTGGAAAGTATTGTTTTACATTTTTTTGTAATACAGTTTAATGCAGGATCTGACATATTTCTGTTTGCAGACAAAAGAAGTTGTCATACAAAGTATGTAATTTGGTATTAGGACAAGCAGTTTTTGGCCAGGGCAAATGTGTTGCAGTGCTGGAAGTCTGTTCTCCATTGTTTGTGCTGCCCTGAGGACCTCCAGTGGGATTGAACTGGTATAAGTGAAAAAGGGCTAGCCAAGCTTTAAATATATGTTAGCAGGAACTATATCATGTGCGTGTTCTCGTGGAAAGGAAATTGCAGACAGAAGTAAGGCAGGCATTCTGGTTTCCACATTTTTCTTTGAGGAGGGTATGTCACTGTTGGCAAAAAATCAGGGCTTTATGCTGGTGTCTGAAGTTATGAAAGTCTGATAATGTACATAACGCTAAAGGAAAACAGATAAAACAACATGATCTCTGGACTCCAGGAAATAGGCCTCCCAACTGCAATTGAAAATACTGCATGTTTTTTATTTCCACTTCCATATGCTATGATACTGCCAATACCTTTCCCATGAGCATGTCCTGAGTAGCTGGAATCATCTGATATATGGATAGGAATGGGTAAATACATTTTTGTCAAATTTTTCCATTGTTTCCACGTAAAGTAGTATGGGGTGGATTGAGCAGGGAAGGCATTTTTCCTATTGTTTAATACTATTTTTTACAATAAATTCTGAAAAGTAGTCACTGTCTATGTTGGTCCTTTGCCTGTTAGTCCAAGTGGTAAATTATGATATGAGTTCCCCACTGTGAAGGACTTCCCTTGGAACTTTTGCTTTATTCCTGTATTCATACTTCCATGGGCACTTTCTAATGCAGAATGTTTTTTCTCCCTTAACTTTATACTGTGGCATCTAAAAACTAGTTAGGATAGAAATTTCATGTGAATCTCTTGAATGAAAAAAATGCAAAGGATTCAGGTGACAAAGCAAGTATATCCCTGGAACAAATCTGCAACAGTACCTGTGTTTCTACATCTCCCCTTTTTTTCCTGCCTTTTTTTTTTTTTTTTTTCCCTGATGAGAGGAGGGGAAAGAGGAGAGGCTAGTTGCTAAAAAGGAATAGTTTTGGGGTGTCACCCCCTCCCTGAGATGTGTATGTCTAGCATTTCAGTTGATGCAGCTACAGTGCAGTTGTGTCTCTTTTGGCACACTAAATTTACTGCAAGTGACTGCTTGTTTAGCGTGAGTGTGTGAAGTGAAAGCAGATACTGTTAGACATAGTGTGTGATATTAAATAGAGGTCTATCTCTTGTCTGTCCTAGCAGCTATCAGGGGGAATTAAAAAATGTTCATGGCACAGTTTGAAAAGGGATGAGATGAATTCCAGCACATTGCACGGCTTGGCTCAGTGACATTCTGCCTCTAGCCATGGAATGAGCACACAGTGGCCACCACTTTAGTCAGCTCCTGCTTTTATGCAGTCAGTCATTATTTTAAAACTACAGATGTCTAAAAAGACTACTTTTTTTCCCTAGCTATCTTCAGAAGTAGATGCTCTTTCAACAAGTACCTATTGATTCTAATGATTTTGAAATCTAAATTTTTGGTCAGGCAAGAGAATTTTTTTTTAATGGCAGACATGATTTCTAAACTTCAGGCTGCCTGCCCATAATCAAAAGCTGTCAATAATTTCTAGTAAGGAGCAAAGTGTATGTACAGTGTATTAAAACACCAGTACAAATGGGAAGTATTTAATGGCTCAAGGAAATATTTTCCCCAAAAAACAGTTGCACTGTAGCTATTTGAAAAGTGACAGACATTTATCAGCAAAACAAGCTGCTAAACAAGCAATGGCAATTTTCCCATTTCTTATCCCATTACTCTATGGAGCTATTGATACGCTTGGTCTGCAGCCAGAACAGGACTACGTCATAGCAGATGTTTTACAAGGGCAGCTCTGCATGCTAAAAATCATCTTTCTTTCTGGAACCTCCTTTCTCAGAAATGGTTTTTCTTCCCGTGAGTGTTAATTTTCAGTGAGGAAAAACGCACCCGCATTTAGCTTTCCAGAACTGCCAGAGAAGTTATGCAAGAGAAACTTCCTGTTGACAAGACACATATGTCTGTCTACTTAAACTCCTGCTTACTTGGATGTTCAGTGAGTTTACTGAAAATCAAAAGAAAAAAAAAATGAAGAAAATAAACCAGATCTTTTACAATATTTAGCATATTAGGTGCTTTATAGAATCCAGACCAGATTCTGTCACTGCCCTCGAAGAGTTTGCAGTTTAAGAGTAGGCAAAAGGTCAGCCAAGACAAACAAAAGGAAGATGGTAGAAAGGGGAGGGGATAAAGTGACAGGATTTTTACCAGAAGACCGTGTGTAGTAGTAGGTTGGCTTATCACGTCCCACTTTGGGAAAGTTGTCAAAACTTATGGAAGTCTGCAGTGTGACAGTAAAGGGTTAGTTGGGAAGGGTGAAGGCAGTGGAGAGGCAAAGTGGAAGGAAGTGAGATAGAGACAAAGAGGGGAAGAGTGGCAAGGAGTGGGACAGCATGGAGGTAGAGCAGGCTGAGCCACGGGACAGCGGGTGCACATGCAAGGAGGGTGGGACTGGGGAGGACGTGGGACAGGAAAACAACCCTGCAAGAAGTTGGAAACAACACTTTGAAACCAAGTGACTCAGCTATAGGAGAGACTTGGAGTTGACCAAAGGAACTGAATTTAAAATTACCACAAGGTCCCCAATGCCTTGATCTAGCCTTGGGCCATAAATAAGGGGAACTTGATTTCCTGAGCAGCTGAGAACCTGCAAGTCCTGGACTGAGCAGGGTTTGCAGGCTTCCAGTCACGCTGTCACTAATCAGCAAGCTCTCAGTTCCCATATGACCCAACTTCCCATTCACATTCCCTTCACTCCCACACTGGTAGCCACAAACCTTGATGTTTGAATTGCCATCATCTGCAGCTGTTAGAGACATGGTTAGATACAGTTTTTAACATAAAGGAATGCTTACGGTGACCACAGTTTCCCCTCGTGTGCTGTTTACGTGTCCATTTCGCTGGCATTGCTGCTTCAAACCCCTCTCTGTTTCTTCCCTTTCTTTAAGTATCGTTTCTCAGGCTGTACTGTTCTTTTGAGCCATTGCTCATGTCCATCCCATGGTGCAGTCCTTTCCATATTTAGCTGGAGTCCTGGGGTGAAATGTGTCCATGCAGGAAGAGGTTTCTCAGGTAGGGTTATCTGCTTGCACCTCCAAATTTGGGAATAGCGGTCTGACCCTGAGGGGAGAGGTCTGGTATTCCTGCATTTGGATAAGGCCTGGTGCATATGTCCTATGGCAGCCATGGTGCCATGTGTCAGGAAGGGTGGGTGGGTGGGCAGATCTCATGTTGCTATTGCAGGTGAGCAAACCTTGGTTATTCTGAGGTTTGCAATCATCACGAGCCAAGGAGAATTGCCTACAAACATGAAAGAAGTTTCTTCTCCAGTTCTGAAGAAGGTTGTCTTTGAGGAGTATGATTTCCCACAAATTCTACCTCTTTTTACCTCACCCCTCATCCCTTTGAAAGGCCTATTTGCAGGATGTAGCAGAAGAGACTTGCCGATGACTTCTTCTGGAGCCAGTCGGTGCCTCCCTGAACGCTGGCCAAAAGTGATGTGATGGTTCCTTTCTCAGCTCCTCCCACAGGCTGGGCAGGCTGGCTCTGGTGTCCCTTCAGCCACCCAGGGGGGGCTGAGCTCTGAGCCTCCACTATTGGATTTTGCAGACCAGTGACATGTGGGTTCATCCTCTTTTTTTTTTTTTTTTCCCTAGTGTTGTTGTTTCCATGTCATGCAGATGTTCATTCTTCCTAAAGAAAGGCTCTGTTGTGTGTGCTCTACTCCTCCACTGCCCCAGTAGGTCAGATGACTTCTTGAGCCCATCATAAACTTGTTCCTTGGTTACAGGTGCAGTGCAGGTTTTGGGCACTTCTCCCATAGCCCTGAGCTTTCCTGCAGGCTTGCAAGTCCCTTTTAATCCAGAAAGGTCCTACTAGTTCTATTTAATTCTTCCTTAAGGTCCTCTCCTCAGATGACCCCAGCAAGAGAAGCTGAAAATACTGGTCTGGAAATTTCCTGGATTTTTGGTAATTTTGTTAAATGTTAAAATTTTGTTAAAATTTTCACGCTCAAGGACAGGCCCCAGGGTGGTAAAAGATGTCCTGGAACAGTCAGTTCAGGGAGTTTGGATGTCATGGGAACATTAAGTCCCAGGAGTCTCCTTTTAGGAGGGAGTGGGGGTTGTTTCTCTCCTTGCAGCAAGGGCAGTTGGTCGGTGTGTTTCACTTTGCACCTTGTACTGGAGGTAAAGGTGACAGGCAGCAGATGCTGGGGCTGCGAGAGCAGGTGAGTGAGATGGAGCCATGTCAGGCCATGCAGGAAATCAGCCAGGAGCCTGCACTAAGAGGTGACTATATCACCTCCAGCCCTGCTCCCACCAATGCAAACCTGAGCTCCTTCTATCCTGAGAGCCAGCCAAGGTGAGCTGCACCACCAGAATGCCACATGCCTGGCATGTGCACGTCAGTGTCCTGCCACAGGCCTGCACTTACATGTGCCCAGTGAGCAGGGGATGATGTTGGAAACACGGATGCAGAACCTCCGGCTCACCTTCATAAAGTCCTGATGCCTGTTACTTTATATTTATTAATTATTTTATTTATGATTTATATATCTTCGCTGGAGGGCATGAAGAGGAAGGCAGGGCACAGGCAGGATGTGTGCTAACACCTGTTTCCTTTGCCTCCTTCCCAAGCCTTTTTTCCAGCTTTTTCAAACATAGCCTCTGTCTGCGGTGGCTCCTGGTTGATGAGCTGTTGGAAAAATGTTACTTTGCAGGAGCAAGAAAACCAACCTTAACAGGGTCTGTGCTCGTTTGGACTGATCAGAAAAGCAGGGCAGCTATAAACCTTCAATCTATTTGAGATAAACGCTATAACTTCCATGGGCTTGCCTTCTTTGGAAGGATGAGTATTTGTCAGTTACTGGAGAACGTATAATTGTTCTGCCACCTAGTGTCCAGCCTTTGGAGTGCTCAAGCTTTTGGCTGTGAGTTACAAGTTGTTATTTGTTTTCTATTTAAGTGCTTATAAACACAATTAGTGATGTGATACAGATTTCCTTTTTAGACTGAGATAGGCCTCTGATAGAAATAATTTTTACTCTCTGCATACTCTACTATTTGGAAATCTGGGGAATACCAGGGAATAGCAGAGTATAGCATTTTTAAAATTTTATATATCATCATAGATGTATTTGGTGTTTTGGAGACAGGTAAATAAAAAGCCATGAGATCTTGGTGTTGTTGCAGATCTATGAATTATACAAATGTTCTTATTTGAACAAGTACTTTGAAGGAGTACCAGTGCTGTAAGGATTTATAGACCAGAGTCCTAAATTCCTTAATTTATGTTCTAATCATGCTGCCTATACAAGAAAAAGCAAGCCTTTTATAGCTGTTGAACTCCTGGTATAAAATCGAATGCTTCTGCACATGTGAGTGTGCCTGCATGCTTCCTTGCCCTGACTGTTGTTGTCACAGAAACTCCTCAGGTGGAAACACGGGAGGCTCCAAACCCACTGTGTGTCTGCAGGGTAAAAGAAGTGGCTGTGCTGTGTTCCCTGAACAGAAGGGGGCTGGGTTTGGTGGTTAGGCCCTGGGACATTACCCAGTTAATGCTAAAGGTGATTTGGTCCCTTCTGTTGTCCTGGGCCTCAGTCTCTCCCTTGCCCTGCGCAGCTCAGGGGTGTCCCAGGCCAGGAGAGATGTGGCATGCACCACAGCAAAGGGATGATGAAACATCAGGCTGATGAAAAGGCTGATAACACAGATGTAGTTGTCACTTAGATTGTCCCAGTGGAAAGGAATTGATAATAATCACTTATAAAATTATATCAATAGACCTAGAAATGGTGGCACTGTCATCCTGGAGATTCTTCTTCTAAAGGTCAGTCAAGGGTAATTTTAGGTCCTTCTCTTACAGGGTACCTTTCACAGGATACCCAGTCTGGCCCTGAAAGCCAGAGCACAGCGTAGATCTCCTGTTCTTACACCCACAGTTCCTGCCTGTCCTGTACCCAGCTGCAGGGTGGAGGGCTGGCACACTGGGAAAGATCTGTCTGGACACAAGGCTGTAGACATCTGTTGCTACCCAGGCATTCTGCAGTACAAAACTAGCCCTGTTTTATGTCATATTGTCACAGTCATATCTGAGCATCTTTGGCTTTTTGTAGCTTAGCTGGGGGCCAGATACCTCATTAATGTAAACTGCTTTCTGGATTACAGCCATGGGAGGAAGGAGATGCTGGTTTGTTTTACAGCAGTTCCTTTGCCTCTGGAAGATCACAGGTTTCAGAGGGATTTCCGTCTTTTTCTGCCACGGCTTAACAAAGACAGATTTCGTCTGTGAACCTCTGAATACTTGGGACCAATGTGCACATGTATAAAGGTTGGAGACAGTTTGAGTCCTCTCAGACTTTATGATGAACTCCAGCAAAATTCCAGCTGCTGTCTTCAGTAAAAAGAGTTTGAAGTACCCAGCTTCATTCAGCAGAAAAGTTAGTGGCATCCCTAAGCTGCCGAAACTCAGCAGCTACATCCTGCAGCTTCGCCTCAGGTCAAAGCTCAAAACTCTCCCTGAGGTCATCAGGAGCTCTCAGAGCTGAGCTTGGTGCTCCCTCTGGGCAGCAGGAAAACTCAGGCAGGCAGCTATGAAGGTGTCTCTGAAACTTGGCAGCCCTTCCCTGGCCTGCCTGTGGCCCTGCTTTTCTGATTCCGGTCTCTTTTGCATTTGGGAGTCACATTTTACTGTAGGGTGTTACCATGGATGTTTGTTGATGCAACACCTGAAAATGGGATGACTGATACATGATTATGTACTTGGATTTTTTGCCTTATTTCCTGTGCACTTCCCTCCTGCTGCCCTGTGCACACATACGGCACAAACGCATAAAGATGTGGAAAAGAAGGTGAGCTGTGAGGTGAAAAAGTTGGCTCATGGTGAGACATCCACTGTAGTAAAGACAACAGGTGACTAAAAAATGTGCAGAAGAACAATATGGACCTGCAGAGTGACAGGATGAGGAACAAACGGAGTGCAGGTGGGAAAAGTAATCCCCATGGACCACCTTCAAAATACTGGGATTTTTTTCCGAGAAAATATCAATTCAATGATTGTCAATAACCAAAAAAAAACCCAAACAAACCCAACTAGTCTTATGTTAGGAATTTTGAGGACTAGGAATAAAAGCAAGGATATGCTACATCAATGTAACTGCATAAATCCCTGGGTCACCTGCTTTTGAGTGTGACTCTGGTCGTCTATCTCCAAAAGGATATAGCTGAACTGGAAAAGGGCCTAAGAAAAGCAGAAAGAATGGCCAAAGGTAGGGAATAGTTTCTCTATGAAAGGAAACTCTGCAAGTCCAGTGGGCAGAATAGGGAGGGTTTAAAAGAGGCCTACGGAGTTACGTGTGCCAAAAAGATGGATATGGAGCTCACTATTTCTGCCATAAAAAAGAATTAGACACCATCAACAGGGGCTGGCCACAGCCTGACTCAGAGAAAGCACCAGGAGCTGAGCCTTGCACAATGGATGGAGACCTGGGGAACCCCTCACTTGTGTATGTTGTGTGGGCCAAAAGCTGAAGTGGGCTCAAAGTGGGGCCAGCCCTTGGAGAGTGTTACAGCCACTGCAGACTGACTCAACAAAGCACACTGAGCTGAGGAATCCCCTGAGACCCCTTTGGGCCCAGGCTCCTTCCAGGTGAGTGCTGTGTTTGGCTGGAGGGAGGCCCTGCTGACAGCATTTCCCTCCCCTGCAGGGGCTGAGCACTGCAACACCCTGGGGAACATCCCGTGCCCATGCCAGCTGCTGCTGCTGGTGTTTTCCTCTTTGTCTCCCAGCAGAAGGGTGCAGGAGGTCTCTGGAGAGGAGACCTGGTCTCCTGCTCAGGCAGCTGGCAAACGCTGGGAAGGAAGATGTTGTCATGAAGGGTTGCGCCTGGAGAACAGAGTTTAAACAAGATTTCCTGGCCATTGAAAAGGAATGATTTCTACAGGAGCAAGCCATGTCTTAAACCTTTCCCCTCAGGCTCCCCCAGGAAACTGGTTGGGTTTGTCATGCGGGGCTCAGGGCTGGGAAAAGGACAGGGTGAGGGTGGCCATAGATCCTGAACACAGCAGGGCATGGCCTGGAAAAGTGGCAGGGATCCAGACCATGCATGTAACAGGAGAGACACTTGGGCACCTCAGCTGAAAGCTGGATGTGCTTCAGGCACAGCTCTGTGGTGCAAAAAGAACCGTGGCAGCATCTCCCTGGCTCAACCTGAGCTCCTGTCTCACCACAAATCTTGCACTGCCTGAGCTAATGCAGGTTTTGATGTCAATGTCCTTAAATTGTTTGTCTCTGTTTGCAACAGGCTTGTATTGATTTAGGTTAATTTGGTTACCCAAAAAAGGGTTGTGCTGATTGCTCTAAATGGATTAAATAGTGATTTTAGTTAAACTGATGGCAGGCTTGTGTGTAGACAGGGCCTGGAGCTTTGTAAGCTAATGACTTGGCAGTAATGTAAAGAGTTTTTTTAGGCAGCTAAGATCAAGCTGTTGCTTTAAATACAAGACCATAAGTGTTACTGTTCCAGTAAGCAGTCCCCAAACGTGACAAATTTCCACTAACTCGGTCTCCTTCTGAATCCTGGCTGATCTCTTTGCTAACTTTCACTTTCCTGGTAATAATTTGGCAAATACCTTTATTCCAAATGGACTTTGCATTAAATCCAAGTGCAAAACATGGAATATTTCCAATTTTTGGCAAAGGTTTCTCATTTCTGTTCACTTTCCCAGACTGCTTATTTTCCCACTTTTTTTTTGGTTTTGTTCTTTTTTTTTTTTTTTTTTTTTTTTTTTTTTTTTTTTAAATTTTTGTCAATGGAATAAAGTTTGTCCTCTTTTTTAATAAAAATTCAGGTAGAGGAAAAATGCAAAGGAGCCTAGCTCCTGCCAACAGCAGGGATCTTTCTCCACAAGAGAGCCCTTAGTGGAGGGCAGGTCCAGAAGCAGCCACTGTTCAATTTCTTCACGCAGAAAAATACATAAGGGTGAGATCATAATAAAATCATAGAGGGGTTTGGGTTGGAAGGGACCTTAGGTCTTGGGCATTACATATCTTGTGCCCATATAATCTCAATGGGAACAAATCACTGTATCTGCATAGTCTTTCCTGCCTGCCGCTGAACCCCGCAGCTGAGATTCTGCCATGTGAATTTGCCTTCAAGGGTCTTTTCTCCACCAAACTGAAAATCCCTTTTTGATTCATCTGCTTCCTCTGTTGATTTTTTTCATCTTCAGGTTGGAACTGAAATTAGAAAAGAACATGACTCCAGACAAATGAACCACTGAGCCTTGGTTAGCTCTGATCTGTAAGGAAGTACTGTAAAGAGTTCTGAGATACTGAATAAGCCCAACAACAACAGTCCAACAGAGAGGCTGTGATCCTTTCTTGTCTTAGGCAGGTGTGTGGAAGCATAGAGCTGATGGCAAGAATGAGAGGAGATTTGTGTCTCAAAGGACAGAGAGAGCAGAAGAAAGGAAAAGCTCAGGGTTACCAACTGGACGGTAGCTGGAGACCACAAATCTGAATTGTCTAGAGAAATGGGTACACTGAAACCCAATGCACACTGGGACATTTTTGGCAGATGTTTCTATACCATCAGCACAGTTTGGATCCTGGACTATTTTCTGCATTCCTGCATTCTGAAAATTGGATCCCAATAACTTGGAGCACAATAGAGGTGAAGCTGTGGGAGAGGGACATGACACAAATCAGGCAAATCAGGGGCAAATCAGGGGCAAATCAGGGGCAAGAGCATTTATGGAGGAGCTGAGTTACCCAGAAAGGGTAACAGATTTTTTTTCCAAGACATAGGCCAAAAAGATCGAGGGAATCAGTGCTGTAAAAGTGAGAGGGCTGTGTGTGTCCTGACGTCAGCATCCTGCAGGGGTGATGGTCAGGAAGGGGCAGGGAAGGGCCAAAGCACAGCCCCGAGGCAGGCCCAAGCCATAAATCTGCAGTGTGCTTGTAACCCTGTGGTAACAAGCACTGTGGAATCCATCTTCATCCTCAGTGACCACCTCACCAGAGCAATCTCCCAGTGGATCAATGTCCTTGGTGTGTGGCTGTACAGCCTCACTGAGCAAGGCTCAGGGGATGATTGTTGAGACACCTTACCCAAGTCTAGAGGCTTGGGGGTAGAGATATTTGTCAAATAAAAATTACAGATCATCTTTCTGCCTTGAAGACCTGAAAGGTAAACAAATCTTAATCAAATGTGAACAAAACTTAATCAAACTGACCGAAACATTTCCACAGAGCTGATGAGGTAGCAAGACCGGGAACAAGGCCATTTATCCCCTACTCCCATTTGCCATCTTGTGGTGTCTGAGAGCTCCAGAAGACAGCTCCAAAGCTGTTCCACAGCAGAAAAAACTGCCCATGAGGGATGGATGCCTAGCCCTGGAACGAAGCCCTCCCTAGGCTATGAGTCGTAAAATAAACTCTCAGATCAGAACGGCTGTCTTTGCTACAAAAGACTACAAAGCTCACAATGAGTAAAAGAATATCCTACAAAATCCTTCTTCAGACTTCCCAGAGCCTCTTCAATGAAACAATTAGTGGATGCTCTTGTTTTGAACTCTGTGACTCACTCCTGTAATTCAGCTGTGGCCTGTGATCACTCAGTCACTTAATGCGTGGCTGTCGGGGAAACAGGCAATTGTGAGAATTTCCTCTGTGCCTCCCTCGGCCTCTGGCTGCAGCTCTGGGCACATTGTACCACAGAGCCTGGATGCTTGCTTCCCAGATGTGCAGGCTCCCCCCAGGAATGCTTCCTCACAGCACTGAGTGCTGATCAGGAAGGTTTCTCAAAGAGAAAATGTGTTTTACAGTACTTCTTCCAACTGCAAGGGTGGTCCTATTATCAATGGTCTAAATACTTAAGTTGTGGCTTGGCTCTACCAGAGTTTTATTTGTAATTTGGTGTCTTCACAGCAGGTATGCATGTGTGCACAATTGTAGAACCTCCATTAAAGATAATGGACTCTATCAAAGCAATTACACTGGCTAATGTCTCCCACATTGTTTTCTATTAACCATACTTCACTTTGCCATTCAGCAGTATATTTACTGTTATGAACCAGTAAGTGACTTTTAATCACTGGATTTGTAAAACATGCAGATTTGTGTAACTTTCCAAGTACATCATAAGTATGAAAGACATTTAATAAGTAAACCAAAATTGTTTCCAGAGATTTTCAATGCCCACTGAATATATTTGAAGGCTTCTCTGTGCTTATGTTACCATGGTTGTGCTGAGATAATTTGGGCAGCAGAGCAAGGAAAAAGCACTGAATAATTTGCCAACTATTTCACCTCTAAAAGAGAATTGAAAACAGAAAGCTGAAAAATTCCTCCTGCTGGTAGCATGTCAGAAACCCTGCCCTGTGTCTGCTGAACAGTGCTGTATGTTTGTCATGAGGAAAATACAATTCAGCTCACTGGCTGCTGACTACCAAGTGCTAAATTTCTGCTGTTACCAGGAATGGCAGAAGGGGCCATCACAGAGTGACCCTGACAGGGCAAACTGCAGTGTCCTTCATGCAGGGCTCCCTCCAGGCCCTGGGGTGGCTGAGCCAGTGACTCTGGTGGCCCTGGGCAGCTGCTGCTCCTCTGCCAAGGCACAGGGATGAGCTTCTCCACCGAATGCTCAGGCTTGTCATTCATCTGCTTTTGACTTTCCTCTGCTTCATCTCTCACACACTTTTAGCCCCATAGTCTCTCTGTTATTTCCCTTTGGCAGTTGCTTTTCGTCTTACAGCTCACATTCATTCCTTTCTATTTCTTCCCCTTTTTCTCTTTTGCCTTCCCTATTTCTCTTGCTTTTCCCTCTTGCTTTCTGCCAAATCATGTGCACCACTCTCTCCTTTTCTGGTTCCTTTTCCCAAGGGCTGAATCACAGCAGTTCTGTTTGCTTGGCCATTTGTATAGCACAGAATTATCTCCCACAGTTTGGGGTGCTAAGCTGAGCAAGGTGACCTTCCTTGGTTCCCTCTGCAGTCAGCTGGAAGAGATGGGAGCCTCCAGAAGGTGATCTGGGTTTTGAGGCTGTCATAAGACCTTGTGAAGTCTGGTGTCCTCCCATAAGCTGCCAGCAAGACAGACCAATATCCTAACTTACAGGTTTTGAATTGGGAACCTGAATTTATTTAGTACAAACCCAGCTTTTGCAGAGTTTTGGCACACATCAGCAGGATGAGAAGCACAAATCAGGGGATTTTCGCTCTGACCAACATTGCCCTCCCAGGTGCCAGACTCCTGCCCACAGCCTGGCAGTCAGGAGAAGTGGTATCTGCAGCACAGCAGCTGACAGAGCCCTGCAACAACCTTCCCCCACCCCTGAGTCCCATCTCAGCTGTAGACAAAGCATTTGGTCCAACTTCAAAAAGCTCTTGTTCCTTTTTTTGCTCTAAAATGAGTATTGTGTAAAGAATAAGGAAATAAAAGTGAAAGAGGAAACAAAACTTTCATTCTCACACAGCCACTTAAAAGCAGGCATCCTCACAGTTTCCATGACTTTCATTTCACTGGGAGAATAGTTCCCAGGGGCTAACTTCAACATTTGAATGGAGCCACATTTAGCCTTTTCCACAGCAAATCACACAGGAATTGTGGACTGCAAATGCAGCCTTATCTCCATCCAGGCATTTTCTCCTAAAGATTTATTTCCAGTTTTCTGTGATCAGACCAATAAAACACAGGTGACAACAAATTACAACAACGCTCCCTGAGAATGTTCTATTGTATTCTGAGGTTGCTGACACTGTTACATGGGAAGGGCCAGTGTTTGCCCAATATTTCTGAGCCTGAGAATTGCTAGCTCTTCCCAAGGGAAACTTTCAACAGGTTTCCTTTTTTTTCCAAAACAACTTTGTGTAGACAATATTTTCTTTCCCATAACATCCTCTCTGCCAGGTGTTGTTTGCTATTTCTGTTACTTAACCAATGGAGAGAGGTGTCAATCCTATGGACCAATATTGTGCCTTTTTAGTGCAGCATGTTATAAAAAGGTTGAGTGAATTGTAAATAAAGCCTTCTGATTCTCTTCTGCCTGCTGACTGGAGTCAGGTATCTTTATTTCATGTCCTACTGCAACGGGTTGCTTCTCTCTGTACAAGTTTGGTCCTAAAATCTGCCTGTGAGATTTTGTCATTGGCTTCCCTAGGAATTCACCTCCAGTGCAATTGCAACTTGCCAATCCAAGAATGAAAAAAAAACCCTCCTGTTCCCTGTGCATCTCTGCCCTGCCTTCCCTTATAAACCCTTGTGGGCACAGGAGGGTTGACTGCTTCCTTCATGAATGTCCCTTGTCCCAGGGCAGGGTCAGCAGGACGCTCTTTCCCACATTTCACCCTTCCCCACAGATCACTGGAGCAGGAAAAACTGGGTCCACATCCACCTGTTCTTAGGTCCAGATAGCTGTTTGGAGCATTCTTTGTTAATTTCATTACAGACATAATAAAATGAGGTGGACGTAATAAAATGGGCCATTCCTTGGCTTTGTGTCTGACCAAGGTGGCTGCTAGAGCTCCCTCTCTGCCCCAAGAGTGCCGCCGTGTGTGCAGCTGACCTGGTTCCTTTGATAATCAAATTTTCATTAGTCTGCTAAGTAAAGGCTGGCAGTGAGCCACGGGCAAGTTGTAAAGCTGGCAGAATAATTGGAATAATAATTCACTCATATTGAATGTGGTCCACTTAAAGGTGGTACTTATTTCCTGAATGGAAATTAATATCTTCTAAGGATTTGGTTTAGATTACTTCACTGCATGGTTTACTTCAGCCTTATAATTTTGCCACTGATACGTAAAGTGTGTTCATAAATAGAGCAGCAGAGCCTTGGCTGCGCTCGGAGATAGTGCTGTGCACTAATGTAAATTATAAATGTAGAGCTAGAAAATGTAACAAGCCCGGCTGGCAAACTTCCCGCTATTATCTCACAATAATTGTTTCCAGCCAGTAGAGATTTTTTGTATAGTAGAAGACAGGTTATTTATATTATATATTTAGCCTAAAACTGTAATAACATCCTCTGGCAAAAGTATTATCTGATGGTGTCTGAAATGGAATCAGCTTTCCTCTTTTCAGGCATTAATAATTGAAAAATTTGTGTCACCTCATGGCATTTCCTGTATTGGAGAATGAAATGAGGACAACTTTTTAATTCATATAGTTTACCTCTTTAAAAGTAAATCTATTTTTGACAACCAGAATTTCCTAGAATTGTTATGTGTGGTTTGTATCACCAACCAGAGAAATATTTCCTTTTACAGCTCTGATCAGGCAGAGGCAACAGTACCACCAGCAGGACTGACTCCTGGCTCAGCAGTCAGGAAAATACCTGTGAAGAGGCAAGGCGTGTGAAGGTCACGGGAGAGAGGAGGTTTTTTCCTGTTTCCTCAGAAATGCCTGGATGCCTGCACCATTGCCCATCTGCACATTCTCAGGCAAGCCCTACAGAAGTGAGGATGTGGGCTTTCAATCTCCAGATGGCAATCCTGCTTTAGTACCCCTTGGATTTCTGGCATGCAAGGGAACATGTTTTACACATTAGAACTTTCAATGCCGTGGATTTCTGTTTAATACATTATTTAAGCGATTCTTCACTTACAAGGTATGTTAGTGTGAAAATGGGAGAAAATGGCCTTCCCCTCAATGGGACCCACTCAATCCACACATGAGAACAGATGTATACAATGGCCATTCTAACATGACATGTTAAAGAAGTAAGGTTTATTTAAATGAATGCTACAGCCAAAATTCAAATCTAAATATACATGTGCTGTGAAAAAAACTCCCACTATAATAATGACAGCTCAATAGAAAGTAATACCATATCCAGATGTAAAAAAAATTAATGCAGGAATGTTTGTTTACTTAGTGGCTGTAGTGTAGTCTTTAAACCCCAGTTTGTGACAAGCAGTAGATACTGAACAGTGTGAGAAATAAATTTGAGGAAATATGGGATTTGCGGTGATTAGTTCAGTAAAAAGGATAGTTGATGAGAAAAATATGTTTATTCTGCTTTTTAAATCACTAGTGTTCCTGCTTTTGTTTCTCACAGTTTTGTTCTTAGTTAATCTACTGACATATAATTATGGCTGGTTCACACTACTGTAAGTAAAATCCATTTTTAGATGAGTCCTTGTCTAGTTGGCTAGCGATCGGGTATCTCTAGGGAAACTTAATTCTTTTCTTTGACTAATTTAAATTTATGGGAAGTCATTCAGTCAAAATAAACATGGAAAGGCTTAACTCTTTTGAATTGTATACCACTGGATTAGGACTTCAAACACTTTGAGGTACCCATAATATGTGATTATTAATCCAATACATATTTTTAATTGAGTGATAATGAGCTATCAGCTTTACTCTTTGTTTTGAAGCATACTCTGACACCAGTTGAGTCACTGTCCTTGGAACAGGATCAGAAAGTGATGCCAGTAAAGCCAAACAGCTGCTCTGTTACAGTTGTAGATGAATAATGAAACAAGTGATTCTGGAAAGTGAAATGTGTTCGCCTGTAACAACAATCACAATAAAGTCTCATCTTTTTCTTTCAGATTTACATGAGCTTCTTTTAAAAAAATGGCTAATTTTTTTTTAAACAAAATCTTGGCTTAGTTGAAGTTTCTAGGAGTTCTGTGGTTTAATAACTGTCTGAGACTTTTACCTTTCACATTAGGTACCCTGGTTTATTTTATTTCTCTATCTATTAGGAAGATTACCTTTATGCTAATCACAACACAAAGCATATTCCAGAGGTATTGTAAGTACCCACAGAATTAACTAAAGCAAATTTAGAACATCTCATTTTGGACAGAGTATGATGGTATATCTAACCAAAGCACTGATTAAAGCTGTGCAAAAATTTTTTGCTTCAGTTCTGTGGATGACCTAAAAATACATATATTTAAAAGTTCTTTTCAAATTAACACAAAATAGCCTGACTTTTACTGTTTTTTGATGGAAAACAATAATTTGGTGACGAACCTCATCATTGAAAGTTAAATGAATTCTGGTTTTGGACAAATGAGTGCTTCACCTCACTGTGCTCTGCCAGCCTGTGCTGCTGCTCCGCACTGGCCACTCCTTCCCACCCTCCCACCTCACTGCAGCTGTCCCAGTCCATGCTGCAGCCATCCTTCAAAAGGTGCCATGCAAATGGTTCTTAAAGGGAAGGAGAGAGGATGAGAAGAATAGCTGGAAAAAATCCGTATTTGAACATGAGCATGATGTGTAATGGATCTGATCTGTAATAGATGCCACAGTGCCAGATATGAGGCTAGCTTAAAAAGATCAAGATGTCTTGATCCTAAAGAGATAAAAATAAACAAGTCTAACATGTCTGGGATTTCCTCATTTTTATGCCAGGCAAAACCATACTTTTTAAAAAATTTGATTTGAATTTGCAAGTAGAACTGGCTTCCCTTCAGCAGCATGTTCTGATGAATACGTTATTTACTACTGAAACAGAAAAAGTCTCTGGTGAAGCAGTGGTGGGGCAGAGAGGGAAAAACAAAGATGAATGCAAGAAGAAGAAAAGCAGAGTTTGCAGCTGAGCTGTGAGATGAACCAGAGATCACAAGGGACAGAGCTACAGGAAATCTGCTCTTTGTGGCAGCAGGTGCAGGGGGGAGGTCTCATACACTGATGTCAATTGGAAGTGAAGGTACCACACAAAGCAGCAGCTATGTGTAGATAATGAGAAGCTGAGAGGCCAAGACCAGCAGTGGAAAAACTGGCCCATTTGGAGCTTGCACGTGGGCTCAGGAAGTTGTTTGAGAAGGGAAGAGGCAGCAGCACTGCCTTCAGTACAGAGAGGGTTTGTTAAAATTTGGTGTGATTTCTCATGCAGTGTGTAATGCTGTAGCTTCTCAGATGCTTTTCACTGGAGAAAAGTTTTTAGTGGAGGAAAAAAAGTTCCTAGTTCATTGTAGAGCCAGTGAAACTCCTGCCAGCACAAAGCAGGCAGTAGCATGGGGAAAGAGAAGGCAGGCACAACTGGAGAAGTAGTGGAGGGAGCAGGCAGGACAATTTATTTTGGCAGCTGTGCCTGTATGTGCCATTGCAATGAAGAATGGAAATTAAGAAATAGCAAAATTCTCCAGCTCCCTCCTGACTAATCCAAACCAGAAGACAGCATTATAGTATCCACTGTTAGGTATGCTCTTCTGTGTCATTTCTTACACCATCCATCTCAATCTAAACACTTAACTACTGCCCAAAAGTGCATTAGGGCACACTGGAGTGGGGTAGATTTCTCTACATCTCTGGATGTCTCACTGTGTCATTTGAATCAGACTTAGGGTTATGGTTATAATTAGGTTAGGGCACAATTAAAACAGCATTAAAACCCAAGGATACTGTTCTCCCCATCAGCATTTGCTTCAGAAAGGCATCTGCACCGTTTTCTCCAGTTATGCTTAAACTCTTCACTAAAAACTATCTGCCATCTCCCTGAAACTCCTCTCCAATGGTTTGGTGATTGAATGATCATGGTTGTTGAAAAGCAGCTCCTTTCTGGATAAAGGAACAGAATGTCATGTTCTGTGTACACACTCACACTTACACATATTCCTGATTATTGTCTGAGGTAATGAATTACAGTCTGCTGAGTATTCTATTGTGGTGGGACTTTTTTATTAAATATACACACTGATGTGAGTACACATGAGGTAAGGCATGCTCACATGAAGCAGAAGTGCTGAAGTTTGGGATAAACTTTAACTCTCCCAGCAGATTCAGAACAAATGCAAAGAACTCACTAGCAGGGATCTTTTCCCTGAGTACATTTCATGCCCTGCTTCTTTTAAATATTTATTTTGAGACTACGTACCTTTTGGTAGGTTTGTATTGACTGGCATCTCTTGAACCTCTCCTGTTCACCATATAAACAGCTGAAACAAGTCTGCTGATGATGCTGTTATTTGAAGTAGCATGAACAAGAGCTGGTTGCAAAGAGCTGCAGAATGACCTTGTGAAGCTGAACAACTGGGCAGTCAAACCACAGATGAAATTCACAGTGTGAATTGAATCAGAACCTACCAGGGGAAAAAAAAATATAAAATCCTAGCCTCTCATATAAGATGAAAAGCTCTGAAATTATCACAGCCACTGAGAAGGAAACCGTGGCATTAGTTACATATCATTTAAGTGTGTGGCTGCATTCAATCAAATGTTACAGACCATTTGCAAGGGAACACAGAACGGAACAAGAAACAAGAAGATGCCACTGCAAGAATCCTTAGCAAACCTGAACATTTACTTATTCCCCTCATCCCAGAAAGCAGAAACATAAAAAAATTATAGAGGGGTTGTGTACAAGGTCAGTCTGATTAGTTTAGCACTGCACAGTTTCGAAAAGGGACTACATTAGGTGTCAACACAGGAAATCATCAGAGGCACACACATATTGGGAAAAATATGTTTTTTCAAGAACAAAATTCCAGGAGCTCTCAACGGCAGGGAGCCATAGCCAGGCTCAGAGCAAGGACTGGTGCAGCAGGTGAGGCCTGGGCAGCCTCTCACCCATGGATGCTGTGTGGGCCAAAAGCTGAAGCAGGCTCCAGGTGGGGCTGGGCAGGTCCTTGGAGGGCGTGAGAGCCACTGCAGGCTCAACAAAGCACAGGGAGCTGAGGAACCCCCTGGGCACACCCTGGTCAGAGCTGGGGGGGACAGCCCAAAGGGGAAGCGCTGTGGGTGCTGCCTTGCTCCTGCTCTTGCTGAGACACCTGCCCTGGCTTTGAGCTGCAGGCAAGGCTGTGCTAGATGGGCCCTTTGTCTGCACCCATAGAGCTGCCCTTTTACAACCAATTTCTTCCTGAATGATGGGAGCCAGCCCTGACATCACTTGAATCAGATGCACTGCAGCAAGGCTGAAGGAAGAAGAAGGATGTGTGGCTATTTTTGGCATGTGAGGCACAGCTGCTTGCTGTCTTCTCTCACAAGTCAGGAAGGGCAGAGACTGGAACAGGAGGTCAGAACTCTCTTAGCATGTCCTGCATTTCTTAGTAAATGGACTGAAACCAGAGGAAATCAGTAAGATGACAGATAAAGGCCAGTAGATAGACCTGGGCTTTTTAAACCAACTTTTCTGAATGTTGTGAAAACTTCCTTGTGCACAGGATGGTGTATTTAACTTACAATTGTATTTCCTGCATCTGAGAAGGAAGGAGCATTCTTGAGGGCTAGGATGGATGGAGGCCATCTGAAAAACACTGATTTCATGTACATGATGAATATAGTGGATATGATGATCTATGAGTGAGGCAGGTACCACTTTAGTAAAGTTAATAAAAGCTGTAGTCAGTGGGTACTCATAAGCTTATATAAAGTTCATAATTATGAATATCAATAGAAATAAAACTGTCAATAAAGAAATACTAGGGATAGCAAAAGATGATGTATGTGTTAACTAGGGAGGAGAAGATACACTGGAAATAGTGGAGGACTAAACTACCTAAAACATAAAACAGAAAAGGAATTTTAGCAGAAATTCATGTTGTTCCAATGATATATAAGTTTGAGAGGACAGACTCAAGAAAGGTACAGTGATCTTAGGAAAAGGATTTGACATAATTTGCTGTATATTAGTGGTTAACTCTAGCAGGCAGCTAATCCCCATGCATCCACTTGCTGACTCAGCTCCTGCCCCAATAGGATGGAAGAGAGAAAAGTAAAAGGGAGAAAACTCATGGGCTGAGGCATAGGCAGTTCAATTGGTAAAGCAAAAGCCACACGTGCAAGCAAAATGAAACAAAACAAGGAACTCATTCACCACTTCCCAGGGGCAGGTAGGCATTCAGTCATCCTCTGGAAGGCAGGGCTCCAATCATGCAGAACAGTGAATTTGGAAGAAAAATGCCATAAATTTGAATGTCCTCTCTTCCTCCTCCTTCCCCCAACCATTACTGTCGAGCATGACATTATGTGGACATATGGTTTGGAATATCCCTTGGGTTGTTTAGGTCAGGCTGTCCCAGCTGTGTCCCTTCCCAGCTTCTTGTACACCCCAGCCTGCTCACTGGCAGGGAAGTTCAAGAAGCATTAAAAACACTGCCCTGACTGGTCACAAACCCAAAACAGAGTCCTAAATAAGCTACCCTAGAGAAAATTGCCTCTATACCAACAAAACGCCACACATATATATAAATGATAGCACCTTTCAACAAAATGAAAAAGCTCTGTGATATAGAGATATGTGGAATTCTACAAAATAAATGAAAATACATACATACATAGAATTCACTGTATCACTGAATATTCTGAGTTGGAAGGGATCCACAAGGATCATCCAGTCCAAGTCCCAAGAATCACACAATGTGCCTGAGAGTGTTGTCCAAACTCTTCTTGAACTCTGTCAGGCTGGTGCTGTGACCACTTCCCAAGGGGAGCCTTTTTCCATGCCCAAACACCCTCTGGGTGAAGAACCTTTTCCTAATATTCAGCCTAAACCTCTTGTGATGCAACTTCAGGCCATTCCTTTGGGTCCTGTCCCTGGTCACCACAGAGAAGTGATCAATGCCTGCCCCTCCTCTCCCCCTCACGAGGAAGCTGTAACTGCAGTGAGGTCTCCCCTCAGTCTCCTCCAGGTTGAACAGACCAAGTGACCTCAGCCACTCCTCACAGGGCTACTCCTCAAGGCCCTTCACCATCTTTGTTGCCCTCCTCTGGACACTCTCTAAGAGCTTTATATCATTATTCTATTGTGGTGCTCAGCACTCACACAAGACTTGAGGTGAGGCTGCCCCAGAGCAGAGCAGAGCAGGACAATCCCCTCCCTTTCCCAGCTGGTCATGCTGTGCCTGATGCCCCCAGGACAGGCTTGGTCCTCCTGGCTGCCAGGGCACTGCTGGCTCATGTTCAACTTGGCATCAACCAGGACCCCCAGGGCCCTTTCCATGGTGCTGCTCTCCAGGCTCTCATTGCCCAATCTGTCCATACATTCAGGCTTGCCCACCCCGGGTGCAGAGTCCAGCACTTTCCCTGGTTGAGCTTCATATTGGTTATTGCCCAACCCTCTGATTTGCCAAGGTCTCTCTGCAGGGCCTGCCAGCCTTCGAGGGAATCAACAGTTCCTCCCAATTTTGTATTATCTGCAAACTTTCTTAGCATCCCTTTAAGTCCTGCTTCCAAGATGTTTATGGCTACTTGATGCCAATGAATACCATAATAACTGTACACATGTCTTGCTAAATTCAGTGAGTATCTGACATGCAAACAGTCACATGATGGCTCTGAGACCAAGCAATGCCCAGAATGGCTAAACCTGAAAATAAATTGTTTCCCAAGAGTATGTCTGGTGATATATTTGTTGTTATGCTGGGGCATGTGAGATGGAGGTCATACATCTGTATATGTAGCATGGGTTATGTCCTTCACCTGGGGTGAGTAACCCCCAGCACTGGTATGGGTTAGGGACTGACCTGATGGAAAGCATCTCTGTGGAGAAGAACCTGAAGGTCCTGGTGGACAACAGGCTGCCTGTGAGCCATGCCCACACCCACGTGGACAAGAAGACTGATGGGCTCCTGGGATGCATTAGGAAGGCCATTGCCAGCTGGTCAAGGGAGGGCATCCTGCCCCTCTAATGGGCCCTGGTGAGGCACATCTGGAGTGCTATGTCCAGTTCTGGGCTCCTCAGTATGAGAGAGACATGGAGCTCTTGGAGCAGGTCCAGTGGAGGGATACAGAGGTGAGAAAGTGACTGGAGCACCTCCCCTGGGAGCAAAGGCTGAGGGAGCTAGACCTGTTCAGCCTCAAGAGAGACAAATGAGAGGGGACATTTTTATCCATGGTTTTAAGTATCCGAAGGGAGGGTGTCAAGAGGATGGAGTAAGGCTCTTGCTGGTGCCGAGCAATAGGATGTGAGGCAATTAGCAGAAACCAGTGCACAGGAAATTCCACCAGAATATGAGGAAAAACTTCTTTACTCTGCAAGCACAAGAACAGATTGTGGGAAGACGTTGTGGAGTCTCCCCCACTGGAGATACTTCAGAACCATCAGGACACAATTCTGTGCCATGNCCAATTCTGTGCCATGTGCTCTAGGATGACCCTGCTTGGGCAGGGAGCTTGATTCGCTGTGGTCCCTTCCCATCTGACCGATTCTGTGATTCCCTGATTCCTCTCCCGCCTAACTGAATGCTGCAGACCTGCGGGGACACAGCCTGAGACCACGGCGCGGGTGGGATCCCGGAGTTCCCGGGTTCCCGGGGGCTGTGCCCGCGCCCAGCCCCGGCCGCACCGCACCACCCTCCGGAGCCGGTCCC
>WEIU01012096.1:27465-41197 GCA_013389925.1 Aegithalos caudatus
CCCTGCAGGGACACTGACACCCCTGAGCCCTGCAGGGACACTGACACCCCTGAGCCCTGCAGGGACACTGACATTCCCTGAGCCCTGCACAAGGACACTGACACCCCCCAAAACCCTGCAGGGACACTGACACCCCTGAGCCCTGCACAGGGACACAGACACCCCTGAGCCCTGCAAGGGGCTGGGCTGGTCCTGCAGCAGGTGCAGGGTGCTGGATGAGCTCCAGCAGAGCCTGGCAGTGCTGGGACAGGGAGCAGGGAAGGATCAGAGCTCAGGGGCACTCAGGGACCATCTGGAGCANCCTGGCAGTGCTGGGACAGGGAGCAGGGCAGGATCAGAGCTCAGGGGCACTCAGGGTCCATCTGCAGCACCACTGCCTGCCAGGGGATGCCATCCTGCAGAGCCTGGCAGTGCTGGGACAGGGAGCAGGGCAGGATCAGAGCTCAGGGGCACTCAGGGTCCATCTGCAGCACCACTGCCTGCCAGGGGATGCCATCCTGTGTTCCTCAGCCCCCGATGTGCTGCAGGGCTCCGAGGCTGTGCTGTGTCTCTCACTGCAGGGCTGGGGCAGAGAGGAGTTGCTGTGAGCACACAGCACTGTCTTTGTGCTCTCCCCTGCCATGAGAGCCGAGCAGGAAATCAATACATTTTATCCATGGAATGTACATAAGTCTCCTTAAGTCGTGATCCATTTTAAGTAACGTGCGGAGGGGCATTAGGCAATTAGAGCTGGCTGAGGAACTGAGCATATTTATACATTTTAACGCCTGTCTTTTCATCTTGAGCTTGGATGAAGCAGCGAGACCTAAAAATCAAACACCGGATGAATTTAGATGATCGGGTATTTAATTTAAGATCTCCATCTTAGCATTAGAAAACCTTCCAAATGAAGTGTCTGTGTTTTAAAAATTGTCCAGAGCCAGTAGCTGCCAGTCTGATGTGGAATCTCTGCTTGGCTCTGCACAGAAAGCACTTACTGAAATTCAAGTACATGCTCAGGGCTCGTTAATGGCTATTTTTGCCTCATTAATACAACAAACATCGCTGATATGAAAGGTGCTGTTCTCTTACACTAATACAACTGCAAGAGGTCAGAAATAACTTTTCATGCTCTGTAGTTCTTTATCCACTCTGTCAGTGACAGGGAAGTGGAGAGCAAGCAGGAATAGGAAGGGGCATTTCTCAACAAATGCTGTGTTGGTGAGACCACCAATGGCTCAGCCTGGCTTCCTTTGGTGTCCAGAACAAGAGGCTGAACGTTTCAAGAAGGTCCTGAAGAAGCTCGAGTTCAACCTGCTGAGTTTATTCAAAAGCAGGTGAAGGATTGCCTTGGTCATAATTTAAAATCCCAGCCTGGTTTGGGTTGGAGGGACCTCAAAGCTCCTCCAGTGCCTCCCCTGCCATGGGCAGGGACACCTCCACTGTCCCAGGCTGCTCCAAGCCCTGGCCAGGGACACTTCCAGGGCTCTCCTACTTTCCCTAAGGGAGCAGAAGCTTTGCTGGCAGAACTCTGCTACACCCCATGAGGAAATGCAATGAGGCAGATTTGGCTGAGCCTCACATTTCTGTCTGACTGGTTCTTTTTATCATGATACCATCACAGCCTGGAGAGATCTCCATCAGCTGCAGCACAGCCCAGAAACCCTGGCTCTGCTTTGCCTGGAACAAATAAATTCCCATCCATGCAGGGCACCCCTTTGTGTTTTCTAAAGCACCAAACAAGGACTGCACCGAGAGTCACAAAGTCAGGAATGCAATAACAACCCACCTTCCATATGAAAAACGCTTCTTTCCCTCTAAATTCCTTATAAATCCACCTGGGTTTTCTCCTCCTTGACGTTAACCTGTTGTTCTTTCAAAGGCGACCCGTTTCCCCAGGAGTTCCAGCAGAACACCCATTTATCAGAGGCTCAGGAGCTCAGTAATTCCAAGGTTTGGGATGGCAGCACCCCGGGCTGCCAGCAGGACCCCCAGCCCCCGACCTCGGCGCTGAGACTCGGAGCTGCACAAAGACAAACAAATTGAAACCAGCTCCGAGGGTGACTGGGGGAACTTCAATGCATTGCTTTCAAATTTCCCTGTAAATAAAAATACATGTGAAGGAGAGGAGCTGGCAGGCCCTGGGTGTATCCCCTGAGCATGGTTCAGAGCCCCCAACATCCTGCTCTGCTTTTATAAATTAGAAATCTTGTCATCTGATCGTGGAGACCAAGAAAATTGTGGCAAACTTTATCTGCTAAGTGAACCTTAATAACCTCAACTTTAACTTCAAGGAAATTACACTTGGAAACATTTCATAGTCTTGCAGGTTGCAGGAGACATAAAATTCTTTCTTTTCTCCCACCTCTCCAGGAGTTATTAACCCTCCCCACAGAGCCTCGGAGACCTCCAGCAAATTGTCCCTTCCCACAAATCACATGGAAGAGCGGTGCCAGGGGCTCCCAGCTCCTCATTTGCAGTGAAAGCTACACCCAGACTCAGATTAAAACCTTCACAGTTCCTTGAAAGAAGGAAAAGAAACAACAAAAACCTGCCAGCCTTTGAAATACAGCCGTGGTGTGGCTGGGGTGGCTCCTCCAGGAGCTGTCCCACGGCTTTTCCCCATCACACCGGGGCTGTTCAGGGACGTCTGTCCCCAACACCCAGCTCCTCTGGAGGAGGGACAGGATCCCCCCGGGGCCAGCACTGCCCTGTGGGTGCTGCTGGATCCCCCCAGGCCAGGGGGATTTGCTGCAGAGCAGCCCCAGCCCTGCTGCCTTCAACCAGGAGCCCAGAATGTGGCACAGCTGGGAGCTTCCAGAGGGGCAGCGATGGGGAAAAGGCAACTCCAGGGCTCAGCTTGGTTGGAGGAGCTTCAGGCCATCCACAGGGTTTTGGGAAGGGGAGAATAAAAGAGAATCTCAGAATCATTTAGGTTGGAAAAGTCCTCCAGGAGAATTAAACCCAGCCTGTGACCAAACACCACAATGCCCCCTAACAGCATACAACAAAATGATCTGGTTTAGTCATGTGAAAATGTGTTATTCAAGTGAAAATGGGTTATTCAAAGAAGAGCTTGCAAACATTATTATTACTATTATTATTGTTATAGCTATTATTGTTATTATTGTTATTATTTTTATTATTATTATCCTGCAAATCTGGGGGTGTGATCCCATGGTGGGTTTTACACTGGCCTGGCAATGCTGCTGCTCTGTACCTGTGCAAATACAGCCCCTACCCCCCCAAAAAACACCCTCCAAGGGAATGGCCTTGAAAATAAAAGAGCAGAAAAGAGAATTAAGCCTCTGATTGTGCCACTGGGTTTGGGCCAAAAAAAAACCCTCATGGTTTTGTGAGCAGAGCCTGACAATTTTAACACAGAGGAGGACAATGTCTGAATTTCAGCCAGGCAGAGATGTCCCTGCTCAGTCCCAGGATCTCTTTGCCCAGGCTGTCCCAGATCCCAGGCACACAGATTTGGATCCTGTTTCCTTCAGCACTGCCCTGCACTGCCTGCTCCATCCCCTGCACTGGGAATCCCAGAGTTTCCAGTGCCTTTAGTTCCCACTGGTGACACTGAGCTGTGACTCAGAGCCCTGAGCACAAGGTGACAGCTCCTGCAGGAGCACCAGGACACCCTCGGTGACACAAGTGGCCTCTGCTCACTTTGGGGCTCAGAAGAGACTTTCTCCCAGTGCAGGCAAAATTCAGATTTCACCCCCAGACCTGGTGCAGGGCTGCCTCAGCTGGTGACCTCACGTTGCTCAGAGTCTCTCTGAGTGCACCAGAGGGACTCTGGAGGTGTGAGCAGAGCATTAAACAATTGTCAGAAAGGGATTGTACTCCAACAGCCCTCCTGCAAGGGAGCCATTCCTGCCCAAAAACCCAAACAAGATTCCTGAAAGCACTCACTGGGGGATCATCAGGAGAACCTCCTCATAGTGTTTATTCAAAAATCAAATTCAGAACTGCCTGGTAAAATACTGTTTAAAATTGTGGGGAAAAACACAAATTCATTGAACTTTGCACTCGAGGCTGAGACACCTCTGGTGTGTTTGCCACCACACCAGTTAGAGGTGTAAAAAATGCCCAATTTCACGGAATTCCAGAGTGGGTTGGGTTGGAAGGGAGCTTAAAGATCACCCAGTGCCACCCCAGCCATGGCAGGGACACCTCCCACTGTCCCAGGCTGTCCCCAGTGTCCAGCCTGGCCTTGGGCACTGCCAGGGATCCAGGGGCAGCCCCAGCCGCTCTGGGCACCCCATTCCCACGTGTCCCCACTGGAGGAGTTTTGCCAAACCCCGCTGCCAGATATGAGTGTTAATTCCCCAGGCCAGGCCTGAGCACCCACAGCAGTGCCAGGGACAGCCAGGTGACCTCTGGCTGCTGTCCCCACCCGCTGCCAGCACGGGAGGGGCTGGCATTGGAGCCCATTCCCACGGGCAGCTCCAGCTCTGCTGGAGAACAGATGGTGAAGTGCATCCCCCATCACACAGCCCTGACCCTTCCCAGGGGATCACAGACACCCCCCGAGCACAGAGTGCCCCCTGAGGGGATATCCCAGCCACCCAGAGCCTGTGCCAGGGTGTCCCCTGGCAGGGACAGAGCCCTGCCAGCCACAGCCACCCCGAGGTACCAAATACAGCCCCTGAACCGCACAAAATCCGTGCCAGCTTTGAGGAAAGGCACGGAGAATCCACGCGGCCAGGCCAGGCTGTCAGCAAGGAGCACACAATAAAGGTTTCACTCTTGAAACGGGCCAGGTGTCTGAATGTACAGACAGCTTCGTGTGTTCTCTCGAGGAGAGAAGGAAGGCCAGGCTGCAGAAGCTCCTTTTGTAAGGAAATGTTCAGCCCCTGTGTCACCCCGTTCCCCTCTGGGTGTCCAGGGTGCTGTGCCAGGGATGCCCTGCCCCGAAGTGCCCAGGAAAAGGATTTTTTCCCTGAGGAACGAACACCTCCAAGCGTTTTTTGCACAAAGCCCGGGAGGGGTGTGCAAATGGAAGCAGCTTCGATCCACACAAAGCTGCCGGAGGGGCTGGGGCTGAGAGGGGCCCTTATTAAACCAGGGATCAAACCAGGCTGCAATTACGCCCGGCTAATCCTCGGAAAACAGGGAGCTATTTCTTCATTATTTGCACGGGGGGGGGAGAATAACAAGCGCCCGGGACAAATGAAAACTTCGCCTTCAGATGCCGCCCCGGTTGTTATGCAGATTTCATCCAGGCAGGATCCCTGCCCGCGGGTCCGACCCCCGGCCCGGGAGCGGGGCACGGGCGCTGCATTCATTAATTACGGGTTTCTTTGATTGATTCGGCGGTGCGGGGGCTCGGAGCGGGCGGGAGAGGAGCGAGTGCGAGATGCCAGAGCTGAAAAGGGTGAGCCATACATCAAAGGCCCCGGGAATTCCTGGAGGCGATACCTGGGCACGGGAGGGAGGGCATCCCACGGCCCGGGCGGCTGCTGCGGGAGCCGCTGTGAAATACAGCCAGAGCTCCTGGAAATGTCACGCTGGGCTTTAGTTAACTAAGGTGGCAGGTCCTTAAAGCCCAGAATTTATGGTGTTGAAATTTTCCAAATGTAAGGCCGGAAAGGGAGGGGGAAAAAAAAAAAAATTTAAAAAAAAAATCTGTCGGCTTTGATTTATTTCCTATATAAATATAGGCAATTTAGTCCTTCCCCCAAATAGGGGCAGATTAGATGAGTTAGACAGCAGTCAATTCATTTTGCATAGGAATGGCTCATTAAAATAAAAAAAAAAAAGAGGAAAAAAAAATAAAAAAAGAAGAGAGAGCCCCCCATTTGTAAGAGGCAGGGATTGGGCCAAGCACAAAATGGATTTACAGTGTCACTCAGAGCAGGGAGGACTAATGAGGGAGGAGAGGCTGTGGTGGGGGCACAGCTCCACCAAAGCCATTCCCTGCCCGAGATGGAGGTGTCCCTCATTATGTATGTGTCTCAGGAGCTTTCCTTAATATTTTAATAAATAACAACATCGGCCCAACAAGAAATTAATGAATAGTATCATTAATAATGAGCTGGAGTCTTGTAGTGATAGGACAGATATTAAATTGAACCACAGTGGTGCTATCTCCAGAGACTTGGGAATTTTCCAGCGGCAAACAAGGCCGCTGAATGAAGCAGCCATCGCTCTGTGCCAACAGCTTTTACAACAGGTTGGGAGTAATAAAAGAGGATTTTCTGCACGATAAAGTTAAGCCTTAGAAAATCTGCTGGTGTAGATCGGTGTGAAAAGTACTGCCAAACGTGATCCTTAATTAAACTTTAATTAAGATAAAGCTCTTTCCCTTAAAAAGGGGGGCGGGGAGGGGGAGGCAGCAGCAAAAAGAGTGTCAGCTCTTTTCCTACCGGTTTCTGATCTAAAATAATTCTATATTAAATCACAGAAAACTGTGTTCAAATAAGTTAAACCCACGAAACCCCGGAAATTCAGCCTGGGGGATGAAATGCCATCCCCAGCCCAGCCATGTGCCTGTTTCTCTATATTTATATCTCATTTGGAGCCCGTGGTGGAGGAGTCAGGCCCAGCTGGGAGCAGTGGTGGGAATGTTCCCATCCCAGGCTGCCGTGCTTGGGCCCACAGAGCGCTCCCCATCCCTTTCCCAAAGGTTGGGGATTTTGTGTCTCACAGCACAGAAGAACACATGGCACATGCAGGAGAAGCGGGCTCGGGGAACAGAACATTTCCACTTCCAAAGCCAGGAGCAATCCCTCAGCAGTTCTCCGCGCCCACTGCGAGGGTGTGCAGGACACGGAACAGTTTCAGCAGCAGCACATCCATCTCCAGGCAGCTCCCCAACACAGGGACCCCAAACAAATATTCCCTGGCTTTTCCCTAGCAGCTGCTGGTCAGCCTGGCAGCTGGACCAGGCTGGGAGAGGAGCAGGGGGAGTTTTCCACCCCAAATTACTGTGCAGGGGCTGCTTGGTGCCCAACAGGCACAGCAGGGAGTTTGGCTCCCATTAACTGTCCATGTGCAGCCCCCATTTCTCCTTGGAGCTGAAACCAGCTCCTTCCTGAGCACCCAAAGCCAGAGCTGTGCCTGCCACTCGATTTCTTGGTAAGATAATTACCATCAGCTCACCAAAGCAACTCACTGCATTCTCAGAGTCACATCTATTCTCCTGCTCCTGATTTGAACTTTTCAGGCTGGACCATCTGGCTGGTACCTGTTCCAGTCAAATGATGAGTGCAGCACCTGATTTTGGGATGGGCTGGAAACGGGGAGAGAAGGGAGGTGAAGGGAGGAAGCCCCCATTTCACCCCTGCACAGCAGAGCAGCCCTTTCCTGGAGTGCTGGAAACCCCAAATTCTGTAGGCACCAATTTTCCCGTGTTTATTTTTCTGTGCACACAGAGCTGTGGCTGCCCCATCCCTGGAAATGTCCCAGGCCAGGCTGGGCAGGGCTTGGAGCAGCCTGGGACAGTGGAGGTGTTGATGGAAAGGGATGGGATGGGATGGGATGGGATGGGATGGGATGGGGGTGTTGATGGAAAGGGATGGGATGGGATGGGATGGGATGGGATGGGATGGGATGGGATGGGATGGGATGGGATGGGATCCATGGGATCCATGGGATCCATGGGATCCATGGGATGAGATGGGATTAGTGGGATGGACTGGGATGGGATCCATGGGATGGGATGGGATGGGATGGGATTGGGCTTTACAGTCCTTCCACCTCACTCTGGGGTTCTTGTTTGACTCCTGGTGCCTGGCACTCCTTTGTTTGCATCTTCCCTCCCCACTGGGTACGTTTTAAAACTGATTTCTTCAGTAATGCCACAGAGAAATGCAGCATCCTGGGGAATTCCAGTTCCAGGGGTTGTGGGAAGGTCAGGAACCCTCACCAAAGGAATTGTTGAAAGCCCAGGATGAGCTGGACTGAGATGAGAACACAGCTTGGACATGAAAACCTGAATTTTTGGGCACTGACCAGTCCAGCTCTGACAGAACCAAGGCTCCTCCCTGCTGCCCTATTTCCTTCACCATCACTTCTGTAATCAGTAATAAATTTTACTGCTGAATGTCCCAAACTGCTGTTTGCAGCCAGGCATCCGTGCACACAAATTCCTGATGCTTTGCCTCAAACCCAGCTGAGTTCAGTAAAATCAGAGTTCATACAGAGCATATGGACAGCAGAACAAACATTTCTTACAAAGTCAGAAGAATACAGGATTTTTTGTTGTTGTTGTTTCTTTCTTTTTTTATTTTTTTCTTAATATGGCTCCACTTGAGATTTTTTTTCCATTCCTTTCCTTTCAATATCTCTAAGAAAAGTATCTTTAAGGGTCTGTACATGCAGGGGCACTTAACCTCCACAGACTCCCTGCTTTGATAAAAGTTTTTATTTAAGCTTCAGAAAGCAAGTCAAGCCTGCATGACACGGTGCTAATTCTTCTCTAATTCAAAATTTAAACCAGGGTGTTTGACTTAAATCAGGGGCTGAGCAGGCACGTCGGAGTGAGCGAGATCTGATAAAGGCAAAGGCAAAGGAAATCAAGGCTTGGAACATCCATTGTTCCCTCAATTAACCAAGATTCTGTTATCTAGCCACTTCTAATAAACGTAGTGCTAAATTAATAACGGGGGAGCAGGGGAACAGCCATTGCCAGCTGCCACGCAGGAGCTGCAGCTCCCAGGAACTCTGTGCTGCTCCTGCCCCGGCTGGGATTTTGGGGAGAAGGGGCTCAGTGTCCCAGGGGTTTGGGATAACAGCTTCTGGCCCCGTGGAACGTCGCCTCCTGTTTTAAAGCTCGTCCCCACAGCCTTCCCCAGCAGGTTCTGAGGTTTGCACTGAATTTATCGGGATTTTACCCGCTCCTTACCAAACCCTGCCCATCTCCCGGCGCTGCCCAGGGAGGCTCGGGAGGGAGAAGCTGCCGGAGCTGCCCCCCATCCTCCCCAGGCCCCAGGGACACAGCATCCCCCTGCTCTCCAACACTCCCTGCCAGCCAGGACACAGGGGAGCCCCTTCCCAGTGCCAGCATCCCCCGAGGTGCGGCCGTGTCCCCCCAGAGCCGCCCCCATCCCGGCAGGAGGAGCCCAGCATCCCGGCCTGCCCGCGTTTCCCTGGGAGATAATGGTTCATTTTTAGGCTGTTAGAGCAGAGATCACAAGGTCCCGCCCTCGGCAGCCACGTCTGGTAACTGCCTTTCACTCCCTGAAAGCGCAGGCAATTTTTCCATAATAAAAACTGGATTAGCATGTATCAAGGAGAGGTTCCACCAGCTGTCACTTTGAAATCGGGCTACTCTATCCGATGGGCGAGATGATAATGGATAAACCCATAAATGACAAGCAGTTTTCCTGTATTTATCTAATAAGTGGCTAATGCAGGCGAGCATCTTCTCTAATAAAACAGGAGGAGGGGGGAAGAGACAGGCTGGGGCTCTGCTTGAATTAATTCCAAACTGAGCAATAGTGGCACAGGCAAATACTGCAGGAAAATGGCATTTTCTTCACCCTTTTATAGATTCTGCTTTTAAATGGACACGAGTTGAGTCCAAACCCGTTAAAAATAATTTTTAAAGTTTTCCGAGGTTGGGCTCATTTTGATTCAACAGAGCCAGGGTCTCTGTGGGTGTTTGTAAGCTAAACAGAAATACAGGTGTCCATCCATGGACAGGGGCTGCAGGTGTGTTTAAAACGGGAGCACTGGGGCTGCTTGGATCAGCAGTGGTGGCAGCAGCTTCAGGGAAGCAGGAGAATCCTTATTAATCTGCACAATATTAATCAGCTGGCCCCTACCTTCTGTGTTGTGTTATTAGGGATGACACAGCATTCAAGCTACATCAGGGGAAATGACCAAGTGCATCGGTGGAATTAGCAGTTTTCAGAAGGCAATGCACAAAAATTGGGGCTAACTTGGCTAAATTAATGAAATAGGAAAAATCATTATAAGGAGACTGATCACTGGCTAATCGTGGGAAGACAAAAGAACCTCCCCACCCTCATAGGGAGGAATTCCCAATTCCCAATCTCCCCCCCAGCCCTGCCCTCTGGCACTGGGAGCCATTCCCTGTGTCCTGTCCCTCCAGGCCTTGTCCCCAGTCCCTCTCCAGCTCTCCTGGAGCCCCTGCAGGCCCTGCCAGGGGCTGGGAGCTCTCCCTGGAGCCTTCCCTTCTCCAGGGGAACATTCCCAGCTCTCCCTGGCGCCTTCCCTTCTCCAGGGGAACATTCCCAGCTCTCCCTGGCGCCTTCCCTTCTCCAGGGGAACATTCCCAGCTCTCCCTGGCGCCTTCCCTTCTCCAGGGGAACATTCCCAGCTCTCCCTGGCGCCTTCCCTTCTCCAGGGGAACATTCCCAGCTCTCCCTGGCGCCTTCCCTTCTCCAGGGGAACATTCCCAGCTCTCCCTGGCGCCTTCCCTTCTCCAGGGGAACATTCCCAGCTCTCCCTGGCGCCTTCCCTTCTCCAGGGGAACATTCCCAGCTCTCCCTGGCGCCTTCCCTTCTCCAGGGGAACATTCCCAGCTCTCCCTGGCGCCTTCCCTTCTCCAGGGGAACATTCCCAGCTCTCCCTGGAGCCTTCCCTTCTCCAACCCTCAGCCCTCCACGGTGTCTGGAGAGGATTGGGAAGGAAAAGGCAATTCCCATGCACAGAGGGCAGTGAGAGGAACAAAATCCCTTCTGCCTTTCTCTTGCTGTCCCAGAGGAGGAGGTGAGAAGGGAACTGGGTCCTGGCACGGCCCTGGCAGCTCTGGGCAGGCAGGGACAGGGACAAAACAATCCCTGTGCTCACAGCAGGGTCACAGGGGACATTCCAGGGGCATCAGGCAGCACATTTCCATGGGCTGAATCCATCCCCTGTGGATGAGCAGGACCTTGGCTGGGGGGAGGCATTGGGAGAGCTCCTGGAGCTGTGGGAGCTGTGGGAGCTGGAGATGCTGGGATGGGGGAACACTGGTGAGTCATGGGGATAAAGGAGCTGGAGATGCTGGGATGAGGGAACACTGGTGAATCATGGGGATAAAGGAGCTGGAGATGGCTGGGATGGGATGGGATGGGATGGGATGGGATGGGATGGGATGGGATCCATGGGATGGGATCCATGGGATGGGATCCATGGGATGGGATCCATGGGATAGGATCCATGGGATGGGATGGGATGGAGAACAGCTGGTGAGTGATGGGGAGGGCACCACAGGCCCTCACTGCCAGCCCAGTGCTCCCTGGCTGGCTCTGGGAATTGCAGCTCCTCAGTTTTTCCCTTTGTTCATCCAGACATGTGGGAAGGAGCAGGGTGTGATGAAGTCAGTGCCAGTAAAATGGGCCCTTTGTTGGCTTCTTTGAGATGTTGCTTTGGGGTGGTTTGCTCTAAATCCCAGATGAGTCAGGGAGCAGGAATTGCTGGCGAGAAAACGCAGGCGCCAAAATCCTGAATCCTTCCAAGAGAGCTCCCCTGCAAAGGCTGCAAACCCCCCCTCACCCCAGCTGATAAACATCACCTATTTTATAAATACTGATTTCTAGCATGATTAAGAGACTTCCCAAGCCTACAGCAGGGACAGAGCTAACAGTGTGCCACAAACATCAAGTGCTCCTCCTCACAAATGTGATAACATTTACTTCCTAAACAAATTAAATCTGATATTTTAGAAAAAATACATACAACCAACCCACAACTTTTCCTGCCCTCAATTTAACTTTTCCCTGCAAACACACTTCAAGAAAATAACACTTGGTGTGCACTTAATAGCACTGGAAACCAGGAAGCAAATCCCCCTGCACGTCCTCCTCACTCAAAGACCCCCCATCCATCCTGTATAAAATTTGTATCTTTGTGTTTCCTTAGGAAACCACAGAGAGGGAGAACAAGGAGGACCGAGGGAAATGGGAAATGAAAGAGTTCCCCAATGGCAGGGCTGAAAATGGATATTTTTTAGCAGATTTGGTGCCTGGGAACCTGTCTGGAAGCAGCTCCTGACCCAGCACCAGGCTCTGCTGTCGTTATTCTGTTTGCAGATTTAAAGCAGGATCACAACCACCCCTTCCATGCTCCATCAAATGTGGGGACCAACACCCTCCTCCCAAAAATCAATGTGAGCTGAGCTGTTTTGTGAGAAAATGTCACATTCCCAGGCAGCCCCCCTGCTGCAGGCCCTGGGCATGTGTCTGAGCTGGAACCTCCCCACTGAGATTGGGGCTGTTGGAGGGGCTGCAGGAGGATCCCAGCTCCAGTTTTCCTTGGAAGTTTTGGGAAGCAAAGCCCAGCAGCCGTGTGGGGAAAGGCATGGGATTGCTGCTCCTCCCAGACAGCTCCTGACAAAGTTCCACATCAGAGATTAAGGTCTCTGTGCACAGATTGAGGTCTGGGGAAGCAGAGGGAGCGGAATGGACAGAAATGTAACATGAAATGGATTGACATCAGCTAAAGGGCAGCAGGGACAGGCAGGCACAGCCAGAAATAAAAACTTTTCTTTAGGGGAGAAGTAACTGGGGGGAGGTTATTGGATGGGCACGGGGAGCCTCACTGGGTGCCACAGACACAGGGAAAGACAGGAAAAGTAAATCCAAAGTGATGGTAACTGCTGAGATCCACGGCTGGTGAAGCACTGCCAGGCTCAGGGAAGGTCAGCTGGGTTTTCTTGTCTGCAAATTGACTAAATGGGAAATACTCCTCAACACAGTGTCACAGGAAAATAAAACGAGGGAGCTGTGGAGAAGATGATTTGTTAGATTGTTTTGAATCCTGACACAAAAGAAGAGGTGAGAACACGAGCAGCTGTGTGGAGAACACAGGGAGAACACCTCCTGGAGGAGGAGCAGGGCAGGGGTCCATGGTGGATCTGCTCTGATCTCAGCCCCAGGGCTGTGCCTGGAGCTTTCCTGGCAGCTCTGGAGAACTGGCACCTGCAAACTGCATTGGTAGGCTCTGGGTACAGCTGGTCCCTGTTTTTGGGGACAGGAGATTTGATGACTGGTTTGGGGCAGGAGGTTCCTGTGAGGGGCACTTAGGGTGGGATTGATCCCTTGGGAAGGCTGAGCTCCCACGTGCCCTGGACTCCAAAATGCCACGTCCCTGGTGTCCCCAGGCACAGGGGACATTTGTGCTCCTGGCCCTGGGGATGGTTTCAGAGCCCAGCCCTCAGAGGAGGCTCCTGGTCCACAGCAAACACCCATGGGTGCCCATGGCCTGCTTGGAAAAACAGGGTGATGCAAGGCTCTGCCAGGGGTATCCCCTCAGGATGGCTAAAATAAATATTCACAGCCTTGTGAGCTTGAAAAAAATGCAAAATAAAGTTAATTGCAGGCTGGAGGTGGGCACAGTGGCCAGGAAAGGCTGGAGGCTCCTGGCCTACAGCAAACACCCATGGGTGCCCATGGCCTGCTTGGAAAAACAGGGTGATGCAAGGCTCTGCCAGGGGTATCCCCTCAGGATGGCTAAAATAAATATTCACAGCCTTGTGAGCTTGAAAAAAATGCAAAATAAAGTTAATTGCAGGCTGGAGGTGGGCACAGTGGCCAGGAAAGGCTGGAGGCTCCTGGCCTACAGCAAACACCCATGGGTGCCCATGGCCTGCTTGGAAAAACAGGGTGATGCAAGGCTCTGCCAGGGGTATCCCCTCAGGATGGCTAAAATAAATATTCACAGCCTTGTGAGCTTGAAAAAAATGCAAAATAAAGTTAATTGCAGGCTGGAGGTGGGCACAGTGGCCAGGAAAGGCTGGAGGCTCCTGGCCTACAGCAAACACCCATGGGTGCCCATGGCCTGCTTGGAAAAACAGGGT
>WEIU01012096.1:46789-67204 GCA_013389925.1 Aegithalos caudatus
ATTTCCACATTTCCACTCCCATTTCCACATTCCCACCCCCATTCCCACCCCCATTTCCATCCCCATTTCCACATTCCCACCCCCATTTCCACCCCGGGTGCCCAGGATGGAATTCGGACGTTTTGCAGAAAAATCAAGTTGTGAAATAAAGGCATTAGCGGTGGGGCTGGGGAGTGGCTGGAAGAGCACTGTAAATAATCCCTTTATCCCCTCTTCTCCTGAGCACAGACAGCCCCTGCCTGAGGTTCCCTTTGCCATCAGTCACCTCATCAGGTGAGTGTCAGGGCAGGAGGGACTGAATCCATTGCATTTCCCCAGAGCTCCCAAAATTTGTGCTTGATGAGCAGCAGGGAACTGTTCCCAGAAGTGGAGCTCGTGTTTCAGAGGGTGAGGCTGGAGATAAGGCAGGGACTGGAGGAAGAGTCTGCAAGATTCTTGCTTGCTAAACAAAAATCCTGCTGTTTACAGGGGATTCTTTGAGAAATATAATTCAATTTTTTTTCCCTCTGAAAGAAGGAAAAAAATCTTTTAAAAATGACAAATTGGGTGAAACTCTTCCAGGTGCTTTTATCAACAGCTGTGCTGCTGGCACGTTAAGGTGACAGCCACACCCTGCGCTGCTCCTTTGGGGAATATTCCACACTGAGCCCACAGTCCCAACACTACTTCAGTGACTCCATCGCTAAGAAATCCAGTGAAATCCTTATCTTTGTTTTTGCAATTTCACTGGGGAAAAGCGTGGGATTTCCTACAAGCCAAAGTAGGGAGCAAGGGGGCAGGAACACAGCATTTACTCCAGAAAAACCCTGGGAATTCTGCCTCATCCCCCGTGGCAGCACTGGATCCCAAATTTAAATAAATTAATCCCAGCGTGCCCGGGTCTCAGCTCAGCACCTCCCTAGGCTAAATAAAATCCACAGCGAGGGAGTGCCCTGCAGAAAGAACTTTGGAATGTGCTGAGAGGATGAAGAGGCAGGAGGCAGAAGGTGAAAGGAGCCCCCGCAGGGCCGGGCAGGACGGGGCTGTCCCAGCACCTCAGCCAAGGGCAGGGAGGCAGCGCCGGCAACGAGGGAGAAAAAAGAGATGGAATCAGAAAAGCTCTCTATCAATCTGCCAAGCTGTCAGAGGAGCTTGTTCCCAAACAATTGCTCTCATTTCCAATAAGTGATGGCAGGAGTGGATAAAAGGCATAGACAGCCAGTCTGGAGACAGCCTCCTCCTCCTCCTCCTCCTCCTCTCCCAGCCCCAACAACTGGGGGTGGATGTGCCCCTGGTCCCTGCTGCCAGCCTGGGCAGGCTCCTTTGGGAATGCTCCTTTGGGAATGCTCCTTTGGGAATGCACCTTTGGGAATGCACCTTTGGGAATGCACCTTTGGGAATGCTCCTTTAGGAGTGCACCTTTGGGAATGCTCCTTTGGGAATGCTCCTTTGGGAGTGTACCTTTGGGGATGCTCCTTTGGGAAGGCTCCTTTGGGAATGCTCCTTTGGGAATGCTCCTTTGGGAATGCTCCTTTGGGAATGCTCCTTTGGGAAGGCTCCTTTGGGAATGCTCCTTTGGGAATGCTCCTTTGGGAATGCTCCTTTGGGAATGCTCCTTTGGGAATGCTCCTTTGGGAAGGCTCCTTTGGGAATGCTCCTTTGGGAATGCTCCTTTGGGAATGCTCCTTTGGGAATGCTCCTTTGGGAATGCTCCTTTGGGAAGGCTCCTTTGGGAATGCTCCTTTGGGAATGCTCCTTTGGGAATGCTCCTTTGGGAATGCTCCTTTGGGAATGCTCCTTTGGGAAGGCTCCTTTGGGAATGCTCCTTTGGGAATGCTCCTTTGGGAATGCTCCTTTGGGAATGCTCCTTTGGGAATGCTCCTTTGGGAAGGCTCCTTTGGGAATGCTCCTTTGGGAATGCTCCTTTGGGAATGCACCTTTGGGAATGCACCTTTGGGAATGCTCCTTTGGGAATGCACCTTTGGGAATGCTCCTTTGGGAGTGCACCTTTGGGAAGGCTCCTTTGGGAATGCTCCTTTGGGAAGGCTCCTTTGGGAATGCTCCTTTGGGAATGCTCCTTTGGGAACGCTCCTTTGGGAATGTTCCTTTGGGAGTGCACCTTTAGGTATGCTCCTTTGGGAATGCTCCTTTGGGAGTGCACCTTTGGGGATGCTCCTGTGGGAAGGCTCCTTTGGGAATGCTCCTTTGGGAATGCTCCTTTGGGAATGCACCTTTGGGAAGGCACCTTTGGGAATGCACCTTTGGGAGTGCTCCTTTGGGAATGCTCCTTTGGGAAGGCTCCTTTGGGAAGGCTCCTTTGGGAATGCACCTTTGGGAATGCTCCTTTGGGAATGCTCCTTTGGGAATGCTCCTTTGGGAATGCTCCTTTGGGAAGGCTCCTTTGGGAATGCTCCTTTGGGAATGCTCCTTTGGGAATGCACCTTTGGGAATGCACCTTTGGGAATGCTCCTTTGGGAAGGCTCCCCAGCCCTGGCAGGGCAGCTCCCAGCTCCCAGTGCCTGCCTCCCAGCCCAGGAAGGCCTGAGGGAGCAGGGGTCACTGCAAACTGGGAGGACTGGTGAGCAGGCAGTGCCTGTCCAAGCAGGAATGAGCTCCTGGGGAAACCCGGCAGCAATTATGGGAATAAATAAATAAATAGCTCACAGCACGCTTGATAAAATGTAAGGGAGGGGGATTATTCGGAAATTAAAGAAATTAAGGAAAAATCTATCAGTCACCTGAGCTTAAAGTGGTCGATAATGCAGCTTGATGCAGTCAATGTTAATGGCATGGTCAGTGCTGAGGAGGTGGCAGAGGCTGTCTGGGGACGTTGGGGACAGAGCTGGTGGCTCCAGGCTGCAGGGACAGGGGCACAGGAACGTTTTAAACATTTCCCTGGGTATTCCTCAGGAAAAAAGCCAAACCTGGTGCCAGCCGTGGCCAAACAATCAGGGGCAAGGCCAGGAAAAGCCTCCTGAGCTGAGCACCAGTCCCTGGTTGGACTGGAGCCCCAAGGACTGCACTGAGCCAAAACTGGCCAAAGTGCGTGTTTAACTGGACAGGAGCAGCCCTGGAGCCCCCAGCCTCTCCCAAACTGCGGGTGGGAAATGATGTTCCACGTTTTTAGGGTTATTTTGTGTTTATCCAGCCCTGTGGGAAGTTGGACCTTTTTGGAATAACACCAGCAAGGGCTAAGGCTGTTCCTCCTCCAGCAGACATTGCTGGGAACATTTCTGCTCCCCCTCCTGCCCTGCCCTTTTCTTGCCTCTTTATTTGACGGCAGCTTTGGACAAGAAGAATTCCTGACACAGGAGTGAGTGCCTGGCACGATAAACATTGTAACATAAATGAACTTGTACTCTTCCCTTCGTTGTTCCATTTTAAAATGATGCTCCCTCAGGGTCCCTTCGTCCTCCTTTATTTACGTGTTTAATCCATGGACTGTCTTCCCCTTGCTGGTTTCAAACTTCTGCAATTCAGTAAATTATATTTTTCATTTCCTGAACATTAAAATCCCGGGATCCCTGCCCCAGCCCCGGGATGCTCCTAACCCGGATCCCTGCCCCAGCCCCGGGATGATCTTTACCCCGGATCTCTGCCCCAGCCCCGGGATGCTGTTTGCCCGGATCCCTGCCCCGGGATGCTCTTTACCCCGGATCCCTGCCCCAGCCCCGGGATGCTGTTTACCTTTATCCCTGCCCCAGCCCCGGGATGCTGTTTGCCTGGATCCCTGCCCCAGCCCCGGGATGCTCCTAACCCGGGATCCCTGCCCCGGGACGCTCTTTACCCGGATCCCTGCCCCAGCCCCGGGATGCTCTTTACCCCGGATCCCTGCCCCAGCCCCGGGATGCTCCTAACCCGGATCCCTGCCCCAGCCCCGGGATGCTGTTTGCCCGGATCCCTGCCCCGGCCCCGGGATGCTGTTTGCCCGGATCCCTGCCCCGGCCCCGGGATGCTGTTTACCAGCAACCATGGCAACTTCCCAGGCCATTAGCCGCAACCACAGCCCGCTCCAGCACCTGACTGAAGGCTCGGATGTGTGATATTTAGTCTGACCTATAAAAATATCTCTGGAGCAACCTGCGTGCATAAGTGTCACATCAAATGTTTGTCATACAAGGGATGTGACACCGGGCACCTGACGGAGCCTCGCCGCAGCTGCGGGGGATCTGCCCCTTTAAAAGGCTTCTGATCTTCCTCTCAGCCCCTTTAAAAGGCTCCTGATCTTCCTCTCAGCCCCTTTAAAAGGCTCCTGATCTTCCTCTCAGCCCCTTTAAAAGGCTCCTGATCTTCCTCTCAGCCCCGACAGGACCCTGCCGGTGACAGTGGCCGGGCAGAGGGTGACAAACAGAGCCCCTCTCCTCCTCACTCACTCAGCACCTTCAGATATTTGATTAAAGATGTGTGCTGGCCCAGGACTGCCCTCAGTGGCCCCAAAGGTGGCACAATGCCACCCTGGGCAGGTGAGCACGGGGACAGGGCTGTGCCATGGGGCACCTGTGGGCAGCTCTGGGGCCCAGCAAAGCCCTGGGGGCTGGGGCAGGGCTGGGGGATGCTGCTGCTCCTCCTGCTGAACCCAAACCCCCAAGCTGGGAGTCCCCAGCTGCTCTCCTCAGCCTTTGGAAAGCACCTCCTGAAGGGGCTGTGCCTCCTGTGGGTGTAGGGCTCAGCCTGAGCTGGGTTCTCCTGGTGAGGGGGGGATTCAGGAGTGATGGAGCTCTCCAAAGCAGCCTTTTGTGTTCCACAGGTGCTTTCCAAGGTTTCACCTGCCCAAAGCCCTCCCACACCTGGGCTGCAAAGTCTCCCAGAGGATGCAGTTTTATTCTCTTCTGGGCTGCAAAGTCTCCCAGAGGATGGATGCAGTTTTACTCTTTTCTGGGCTGCAAAGTCTCCCAGAGGATGCACAGTTTTACTCTTTTCTGGGCTGCAAAGTCTCCCAGAGGATGGATGCATGGTTTTATTCTTTTCTTCCTCACCACAGGAGCAGAGTTTGGAAGCTGTGCTGGAGTGCCCATCCCTGGAGGTGTCCAGGGAACTCCAGGAGGTGGCACTCAGGGTGGGCATGGGGCACAGCTGGGACTCCATGGGCTGGGAGGGCTTTGCCAGCCTCAGGGATCCTGGGATTCTCTTTGCAGGTGAAGCAGAGCTGCAGGACCTGTCCTGGCAGGGTGAAGTGGCCTGGGTCCCTCCCTGAGGAGCAGCCTGGCCACTCCTGACCCCCAAACCCAGCAATCTGTAACATCTCCTGACACAGCTGGGGGAATGAACGCCCCATGGAGCTGGGGGAGCTCTGTCCCTCCAGCTCCCTTTGGAGAAGGAGCCCCTGGGACAGACCCACACCTAAACTCCTTCCACTGCCTTTGTGCTTCTTTAAAAAATTCCAGTCTGGATGGCCAAGAATTGCAGGAAGGCTGTTCTGTCTGTGACTGGGAAATGGGGCCTCACAAAGGGCATCAAATCCAAAATGCCCCGCTAGGATAAATAAAAACATCACTCTGTGCTTCTGTGTGGAATCTAAAATAGGATACACATAGACGTTTCAACAAATTATTCATGGCAAAAAAAATAAAAAAAGGAGCCAGTTTTGAAGGCTGAAGAAAACCAGTCTAAGATTTCATCTAAGTCTCAGACATTTCACTCAGCTCTCCTGAAAAACCCTGCCTCTGTCAGGCATTTCACCTCTGCAGCATCTGACCTTTCTTTGGAGGATGTAGACTTAAAAATTAATTCATATTCATCCTCCATGTGGTTTTGTGGGGTTTTCCTCTCCAAAGTAGGATATTTATTGTCACAACAACGTTACAGGGCATTCATTAATGTGGTCCTTTCAGAATGGGTGCTTGGGGACTGGAACAGAAAGTACCAGCAGAGTGTGAAATCCTGCCCTGGGCACTCCTTGGTCCAGGAACAACTTGCAGGATGTAAATTCATTAACTTGAAGCTTCCTCAGGAATCACCAGCAGCCACAGAAAGCCTGAACTGAAGCTATTACTCCCAGAATTATGGCTTTGAGCAAGAATTTGCTTGATTTTCACCAAGGTTGCTGAATGCCAAGCAGTACATGAATATGATGTTCTTGCATAGAAATTGTTGTATCAGGAGAAATTACAACAGCTTCCAGGAATTGTTGGGGCCCATTAAAAACAATGGAGAAAACAGATTAAATTATCTCCTCTAGATTAAAAAAAAAATAATCTTGGATTCCTGATGTAGACATGGAAAAGGGAGGGAAAACATCAGGTGTGTTCCTGTGGTGTCTGTCAAAAATCCCTGTGTGCTCAGGAATTCTCCCCCTTGGCACCTGCATCATCCACTGCCCCTAAATCCACCCTGGTGGCACCTGTGACACCTCTCTGAGGGATGGGGAAAGTCACAGCCACAGGGGTTTGTAGTTCTGAAAATCCACAAATCATTCCTCAGACAGAACCTAAACCTAAAAGCATTTAAAGCATGGAATGGCTTAAGAAAGGCAAATTGGCATTAATGTAGCATTTCCACCCAAATTCAGGTTGAGATGATCAAAATATGATCAGCTCCAGTTACCCCAACAAAGTGTAATTCATTTACTCATAAAGCTCAATGTACTCTGTGTTGTGATAATATCAGGGATGGTTTAGATTTCCTCGTGTTTAATGGTTCTTCAAATCAGAAATGATCATTTTAGATTTATTTGAAATCCAGGGGTGTGTGTACCTGCACAGGTCGGGCAGCCAGGTCAGGTGAAATAACCCAGGTATTATCAAAGTTGTGTTTCACAGGTGTTCAGGAATTAAAATGGGAAATTGTGGGAATGACTCCCAGCCTGGAGACACCCTTCCCTTACTTTATTTTTTAAAGTGGCTGAGATTTTCTCTGTAAAAAAAAAAATAAAATAATGAACTTTACAAAATGTCACTTTTACTAACAGAAATTAAGGCTCAAATACCTGAATGTGAATATTAAATACTAAAAAAATAAGAGAAAAGAAAATTTCATTTAAACAGTGCTGAGGTTGTGACACAAGCTGACAAAAGCAGGGACATGCAGAGTCACAGCTGACACTGCCCTTAATTCACACAACTTGGGGCAAGGTCAGGAGGGCAAAAGTGTAACTCCAGTCTGGGCGTCAAGTTTGGAGGCTTTGATTCCTTCAATTTTGAATTTACGCCTTAATACATTTTAAAGATTATTTTAATCCTTTATTGAAGGTAAAAGGGTGGCCTGTGAGAGCTGGAGAGGGACTGGGGACAAGGCCTGGAGGGACAGGACCCAGGGAATGGCTCCCAGTGCCAGAGGGCAGGGATGGGTGAGAGATTGGGAATTGGGAATTCCTGGCTGGGCTGGGATTCCCAGAGCAGCTGGGGCTGCCCCTGGATCCCTGGCAGTGCCCAAGGCCAGGCTGGACAGGGTTTGGAGCAGCCTGGCAGTGCCACAGGGCAGGGCCAGGAGCAGCCCTGGTGGAATCCAGGGCACAGGAAAATCCCTCAGGCTGCCCTGGGGGTCTGAGATCCCAGCTGGGACCCCAGGAAAGCTCTGCCTTGGATCTTAACCCATGGGAAATCTGCCAGCACACAGGGATGAGTTAGAGTAACAAAGGCTTGAGAGGAACAGTAGTTCAGTTTGTCACAGGGGGAAAGTTTGGAGTTTTGGGTTTTTAGGGTGAAGGTGGTTGAAGGCACAATGGAGGATTCTGGGGGCTGACCCAGGCTCTTCCTTCTCCTTCTCCTTCTCCTTCTCCTTCTCCTTCTCCTTCTCCTTCTCCTTCTCCTTCTCCTTCTCCTTCTCCTTCTCCTTCTCCTTCTCCTTCTCCTTCTCCTTCTCCTTCTCCTTCTCCTTCTCCTTCTCCTTCTCCTTCTCCTTCTCCTTCTCCTTCTCCTTCTCCTTCTCCTTCTCCTTCTCCTTCTCCTTCTCCTTCTCCTTCTCCTTCTCCTTCTCCTTNAAAGAAAAGAAAAGAAAAGAAAAGAAAAGAAAAGAAAAGAAAAGAAAAGAAAAGAAAAGAAAAGAAAAGAAAAGAAAAGAAAAGAAAAGAAAAGACTCCAGAGACCAAGGCTGTGGACTGTGTTCATCCTTAGAATTCTGGCACTGGACTTTGCTGGGGAAGAATCCTCTAGTCAGGGGACATCCTGAAAGGGGAAACCAACAGAGCCAGGGCAGGTTTGGATGAAAATCCCTCAGGTGCTGCTCAGAGAGGCCCAGGGCACCTGCACGTGGCCTGCTCAGCTCCCCTGCTGCAGTGACAGATCAATGCATTGGTGCTCACCTCTGCAGGTCACCTCCTAATGACACGATCCATCAAATTCCCTTCCCTTCTTTCAAAATTAGGCAGAAAGAAAGAGAGATTTTAGTTTTCTTTTCTTAGCTTATTTTTAACAGAGGCACTACAGAATTATGATGGTGTCCTTTTGGTAAACCAAAATGTCAGACACATATTATTCTTTTAAACATCTCCTGGCCTTTCTCTGAAAGGTTAAGGTGGTTTAAATAAATTTAGTCAAAGTAAATGACAGCTGAGGAAGAGTATTAGAAAACTATACTTATCAACAACCTCTTTTCCTTAAATTTAAACAAGTCATTTACCAAACTGCAGTTTAAGGAGATCATGACAATGTATGCTGTTCCACGGGAAGACGAAAACAACTCAAAATGGTAAAGAAATGTTGGGTGGGAGAAATTACACACGAGTTAGTGAATGTTAATGCATGGTCTGAAAGTTGCAAACCACGGTTTTCAAAATAATGGGGCAGCAGCCTGGGCTTTCACCTGAGACCTTAAGTGGGAGTTGTCCTTTTCCTGCTTTTCCATCACATTGATGGCAGGAACTGAGGTGGAACAGGCAGGAGAAGTGTGGATCCACTACAGGAGAGTCCCAGACTGCCTCATGTTGGACAGATGCTGTTGTTGGCCACGGGAGTGCTGCCTGAAGCAGTGGGTTTTATCTGTATTTGTATATTATGTATAATATATGCATTTGTACATTATGAAATGCAACCCTGAAGGGATTCGAGCACCCGTGAACGTTTCAGATGCACGTGTGCAAAAATAGTCCAAGTGGGAAAGGAACCAACCCAAAGCCAGCAGCCAAATCAGTGGCTCTTCAAGGAAACTCAGCAAGAGATCATTTACTAATTAACACAGATAATTGGGATCTTGAACTCCTCACCCAAATAAAAGGATGATTAAAATACAGCGAATCTCAGAATCCCAGAATGGTTTGGGTCGGGAGGGGCCTCAGAGCCCAGGGCAGGGACAGCTCCCACCATCCCAGGCTGCTCCAAGCCCATGCAGCCTGGCCTGGGACACTTCCAGGGATGTGAACAACACACTGAGACCGTTTTACACCCATCAATAATGAGTTTTGCCCATTCCCATCTGCTGAGGAAGCAGCACCAGTGAGCAGCCACCTCTGAGCTGCAGAGGCAAGGTCTGTCCCTGTCCCTGCTGCACCTGGGCACCTCCTTCACCCCACTCCAGCACGTTCCCACTTTCCTGCAGCAAATCCCAACCCCATGCAGGGCCCTGAGGCTCCTGCCCAGGCAGACAAAGGGGAATTGGGGGCATTGGCTGGGCCCTGCTCCAGCACAGCCTCCGAGCTGGCTGCACCAGGACCTCGGGCACAGTCCAGGAGGAAGAGGAGCTGCTTGCACCACCCTTTTCCTGGGCTCTTTACTCCACACAGGATCAAGGGAAAAAACCTTTGTGAAGACAAAAACACACACATTAGTATTTGTGTTCACAGATCTATACCCAAGCAAAGACCTCCTGCCCAAAGACTTATTATTATTTTCACTTACTTTACGACTATTTTAATTACCACATAATTACAACCCCCTGCTTAAGCCTTTCCCCTCAAACTTCTCAGAAAAGCACCCCAAGCCACCCCTCTGCAGCCACAGCAAAGCAGGGCTGCAGTGAAGCCACCACTCTCAGGGCTTGGTGGCAGGAATTCCATTTTTACTCCTCGGCGGGAAGGGCGGAATTACCGGTCCCAGCACGAAGGCCTCCCAGATTTGTGCTGAGTTTCCATAGAAATGCATTGATTAGAGCCTAATTCCAGTTAATGTTGTGTCCTTGCAGCACGCTCTGCTTGCTTACCCCAGCCTGCACCTTCCCTGGCAGCCGCCCTCCGCTTTTGTTCGGCTCACTGGGTTTCCTAACTGCTGGGTTTTATTGAGTTAAATCAAGCTGTCACTTCATCTGCCTGAAGGATGACTCAAATACAACACATAATAATAAAAGAAAAGTAGGATAAAATAATCTTGTCAAGCCAGAAAAACTGATTGCTTGAAGTTGTAGCCTTCAATCAATACACTAATTCCACAATTTATACCTCTTTCAATTGGAGAGGAAAGAAACCCTGATATGGTATTTCTTGGCTCACTGACCAACTTTGACCTTCTATCTATGTGAATGTGGGATTAGCAAGTGCTGCTGCTTAGTGAAATCACCTATGAAAACAGGGAAGCAAATCAGTGCCGTTTGAGGCTCAAACCAACTTTATTAATTCCTGCAGGGCCAGGGGTGTTTATTGCTCAGGAGCTCGGGGCTTGCAGCACAGCCCACGGGGCTGCTGGGCTTTGGTGCTTGGAGAGAGGGGGAGAAAAGCTCTGGGACAGTGGCACCACAGCCACTGCAGGGTGTCCCCCCAAAGCCCCCCACATCACCTGCAGGGTGTCCCCCCACAGCCACCTGCAGGGTGTCCCCCCACAGCCACCTGCAGGGTGTCCCCCCACAGCCACCTGCAGGGTGTCCCCCCACAGCCACCTGCAGGGTGTCCCCCCACAGCCACCTGCAGGGTGTCCCCCCACAGCCACCTGCAGGGTGTCCCCCCACAGCCACCTGCAGGGTGTCCCCCCACAGCCACCTGCAGGGTGTCCCCCCACAGCCACCTGCAGGGTGTCCCCCCACAGCCACCTGCAGGGTGTCCCCCCACAGCCACCTGCAGGGTGTCCCCCCACAGCCACCTGCAGGGTGTCCCCCCACAGCCACCTGCAGGGTGTCCCCCCACAGCCACCTGCAGGGTGTCCCCCCACAGCCACCTGCAGGGTGTCCCCCCACAGCCACCTGCAGGGTGTCCCCCCACAGCCACCTGCAGGGTGTCCCCCCACAGCCACCTGCAGGGTGTCCCCCCACAGCCACCTGCAGGGTGTCCCCCCACAGCCACCTGCAGGGTGTCCCCCCAAAGCCACCCACATCACCTGCAGGGCATCCCCCCAAAGCCACCTGCAGCCACCTGCAGGGTGTCCCCCCAAAGCCACCTGCAGGGTGTCCCCCCAAAGCCACCCACAGCCACCTGTCCAAGGGAAATCCCAGGAAAAGCAGCCTGGGGCTGCTGGTGCTGCTCACAGTTCCCTGGCTGGGGTCAGCTGGACAAAGACAGTTCATCCAGGCAGCTTCAGAATCCCATTTCTGCAGGAATAATGACCCACTTTGTAACTCACTATTTTTTCTCAGTGGCCAATGTTGACAGATCCCTCTGTTATTTGTAAATTGTCATTAATCTGCATAGCTTTATAAAAGAACAATCCAACTCCTCGTTTAAAAATTCGGGATGCTCTTTGGCTGTCAGGTCCCTGCTTTGCTTTCAAAATTCCTCCCCTGCAGGCACAGCCAGGAAATAAAAATTCTTTGTTTAGTGAAGCTTTTATACCTCACCCTGCCACCTGCTTAGCTCAGGTTGTGGCAGGCTATCAAACAGGGCTGGAAGCAGGAGCCTCCCTGCCCTGTGCCTCCAAAAGGAAAAGGCAAACCCCGTGCAGGCTGTCAGATCAGCTGTGGTGGGGAAGTGCCAGGCCACGCTGCTTGAAATGATAAAGGTAATTAAGGCAGTGCTAGAGGGTGCAGCTTTCCTTTGCTTAGGAAAAGGTGGTGTTTAATAAACACCAAATTTTCCCACTTTCCAGGGATATCCCTCCTTTCCAGGGATATTCCTTGTGCCTGTTTTCAGTGATTCCAGCAATACCTGCTGGCCTGAGAAATAACAGCTGAAATGAAGGCATGGCCAGCCTGGGGTGACCTCTGAGCACAGCCTGGAACAGCCCAGAGCCCAGATCTGCATCCCAAGTGGCAGCTCAGGGCAATGGATGCCACACTCCAGGAGCTGCTTCCTTCCCCTCTTGTCCTCCCTTTGTCCCAGCTGGGTCAGACCCAGGGCAGTGCCCATCCCAGGAGACTCAGGGAGGATCCAGTTCTCATCCAGAGAGGGTGGGCAGGCCCTGGCACGGATTCCCAGAGCAGCTGTGGCTGCCCCTGCACCCCTGGCAGTGCCCAAGGCCAGGCTGGACATTGGGGACAGCCTGGGACAGTGGGAGGTGTCCCTGCCATGGCTGGGGTGGCACTGGGGGGGCTCTGAGGTCCCTTCCAACCCAAACCATTCCAGGATCTCCTGGCTCCAGTGAGCAGCTGGAAACTGAACCCCCTGGGTAAAACCCCCCAGCCAGGGGCACCTGCAGCATCCCTGGTTGTTCCTGGATCTCTGCAGCCCCTGCCCACGTGGCCAAGGAGCACTGTTAAGTTTTCCAGTTCCTTTTAACAAGACACAGCTTTGATTAACCTTGCCTTTACTCACAGCTTACTTTGCTTGGAGTAGAACTCGCTGCTGGAGACATTTCCTTTATTTTTTTTCCAGGGAGTGGATGGCATTTCCCCAGCCCAAGCAACAGAAGCAGCTCCATGGAATATCAAACAAGCACCAGAACACACTCCTGGTGCAGCTGCAGCTCCCTGCAGCCTCACCCAGTGCTGGCACCAGCCTCCTGCTCTGCTCCAGGTTAACTCTGAGCTGTTCCCCACTCCCTCAGCATTCCTGGCACATGGCAGCTTCTCCCTTCCACGGGAGCAGAGTTAATGAAGCAGTGTTAATGGAGAGAAATCAAGCACACTCACTCAGGTGGTCACCTCACCCTCCCAGAGTCCTGGCTCAGGCAGGCTGGAGTATTCCAACCTGCCATAACGCTGGGAATCTGCAGGCAGCACACAGAGAAAACACCAAGAAATGAAAGAAAAATGAAAATAACATGAAGAAAGCCACAAAAAGATGAAAAGTTTACTGGCTATACAAATTCTCCTTTATTGATTATAAGCAATAAAGAGAAATCAAACATTAAGGAATGCTGCAGGTGAGACCTGAGCCTCCCCAGACACTTTTCACTCCCTAATTTGGATCCACTCTGTCAGAGGCATAAATGCCTGCAGGAAATCAGGGTCTGCACCAAAATACTCCCTGCTCTCCCTTCTGCCTCCTCTTCAAGGGAAGAGGAATAAAAGAAGACATTTGCAGGAGCGGAGGCACAGCCCCTGAGCCCACTGATCACATTGCCCCTGGATTTCTGCTGCGATGAGGGATGGAGATGCATCTCATGCTGATCCTTTGAAGCTCATGGAGATGAAGGTTAAGAGGCATTTGAAGCTGTTAGTTTGTTTGTGGCCAGGGAGGGAGGTGCCCTGGGTCCTGCAGGCTGAGGGATGTCACCAGGACTCACCCCTTGACATTCAGCCCCATGGCAAGAACAAAGATTAGAGCCAGGGTCAGCCCGTGCCAGCCCAATTTCACTCCAAGTTTTATTGCCCACACCATTGTTCATCTGATGTTCCCAAACACTCCCTTTTAACACAAATGCCGAGGTTTAGCCTTATTTTCAGCCATCGATTACAGCACTGTCAGCTGAGCAAATACCGGGCTGGAAATTGCAGTGTGCTGCAGAAATAGGGGCAAAATCTGGCAGAAATGAACAAAAATTGCTCCTGGAATAAGCAAATAAGGGAGATGGGCTCTGGGGCTGAATAAACAGCCAGACAAAACCAGAGGTGCCTGCCCAGCCCAGCTGCCGTGGGAGCCCAGGGTCTGGGATGGGCCAGCAAGGAGGAGCCAGCAGCTGAACACTCCAGGATTCCCAGGAATCTTTTTATCTGAATACTCAGTTTCTGCTGACCACAACTAAAAAGCAAATGCTGTTATTTTAATGTAAATTAATGATCTAAACCATGGGAGTTTGGCTATTTTGAAGGACTGCCCGGCCATGGCTCTGCTGCGGCACCTCCATCATCCCCATCGCCCTTGAAACACGGAGGGGTCAGCTCCAAATCAGCTTCAGGCTCCCTGGCACAGCTCAGGAGCACCTCAAACAGCTTCACAGCTCTCAGGAAGCAAAAACACAGCGAGCAGCAGCAGCCACACAGGAACAGGAGTGATGAGTAAAGGACAAAAGCCTTAAATGTGCACAAAATAATTCTGTTCCTGGCCTGAACTCCCATAATTTCCCAGTGAAGCCTCAGACACCATCCCAAGCCAGGCCTCTGGAGCCTGCTAACCAGACTCCTGCCTGCTGCATTCTCCTCTCAGCAGTGGCAGTGACAGGGCTGCTAGGAGGAGAAGGGGGAGCAGGGAGAGCAGGGGGAGCAGGGGGAACAGGGGGAGCAGGGGGAGCAAGGGGAGCAGGNTGGAGCCTGCTAACCAGACTCCTGCCTGCTGCATTCTCCTCTCAGCAGTGGCAGTGACAGGGCTGCTAGGAGGAGAAGGGGGAGCAGGGAGAGCAGGGGGAACAGGGGGAACAGGGGGAGCAGGGGGAGTTGCTGAGCCCTGGAGTTGTGGCAGTGCCTCTCCTGTGGGAATTCCTGCAGGAATGGTGCAGAGGGGGATGCAAGGGCTGTGAGGGCACAGAGTGCAAAACTCCCTGGGGTTGGCAGGAGTGGCAGGGGCAGCAGGGGCAGGAGCAGGGTGGTGCCAGGTGAGGGGGACACGGGAGCCTCCTCACCCTGGGAGCCACCAGGGACACACCTGGATGGGCCCCAAGGAGGGCAGGGAGCCCTCTCTGTCACTGTCAGTGTCAACCACACCTGGCTTGGACCCCAGAGCCTTGGCCAAGCCCAGTGAGGCCAGCACAGCCCCAGGAGCTGCCCTGGATTGTGCCACTGGCACTCACCTGCCCTTGGAAGGGTGGCCACCACCTACAGAGGGACATGGGAACATCTTCACAAGGCTGGCTCTGCCGTGGTGGCATGCTGTCTGCTATACAGCTTTTACAAACCTCATGGGCAGCTTTAATTGGCTAATAGTTTTCTTGTTAATTATTCTATTGGTTAGGAAAAGGTGTTTTACTTGTTTATCAAATTTATCTATTCTTGGATTGCTTACATATTTTTAATTGATTTTCATGGGACAGATGCTTTGTTATTTTCAGGTGCATTTGTTTTTTACTCATAGAATGGATTGTTGTGTTAAAGGAACTTCTCATTCTCAAAGCAGCTTTAAGTGGGAACTTGCAGATTGCTTGTTAGAAGAAGAAAGAAATGCCAGGCCAGCTTTTTGCCCCTGTCCTACACCCGGCAGCCCCTCCTCACCTCGCAGCCTGGCTCACCTGTGCTTTCCTCCTCTCAGCCAAACGCTGCTGCCTCTTTTGGTGCTGGCACTGGGAATTCGACGAGCGAGCGAGAGACTGACAGGGACCGCAGGCAGCAGGGCAAATATTTGTCGCACAAGATAAACACCCAATTATCTAAAACGTAATCTTAATATGACTTATTAGAACAGATTACGTTTTAATGTGCGCTGCAATTTGCCCATTAGGCGGGCCCGTGTGGGTGCGCAGCATCCCCCGAGCCTCTCCCCCGACAGCCTGCAGCGCTGCAGATACACCGAGCCCGCCGCTATCTCCTCCGAGTGGCTCCAGCCCGTGTTGATAGGCAGATACAGCCCTCACCTTTATCCCAGCTTGTTTCTGACCCACCGAGGTGGTGTTAATCACCCCTGTGGGCACCGGTAATTTCCCCATATGTGGAATTTGATAAGTTAGAGCACCCACTTCATTTCAAGAAGATTCCAGCTGGCTATCCAGTTATCGCCCTGGACAGCTTCAAGCACTTCCATGCTGCTCCTTGTATTCTCAGCTTTATCAAGTGCTTTGCACTTTTTTGTCTTTTATCTCTTAATTGAGACCTGACTGCAAGAAATGCCTATCTCTTAAAGTGTGGTGCATTAAGTATTAACTTGAACTGCTTTGGCTACTTGAGGTACAGAAAAGCCTTAAGAAGCTGGGGAAAGGGTGGAAAAAAAATCTCCCCAAATCTCTATTTAGAAAAACTGTGTAAATGCTACAGTGTAATAAAAAAAAATAAATCTTTTTCTTCCTTCTCTGCTTCTTCCCACAAGCTAAAGGAAAAATAGAAAAGTGTGTATTACAGACAGAAATCAACTCCATCTACTTGTTTGCTTAACTGGAAAAGCATTAAAATGCAAAGGGCCTGGAAAAGGAAAGCGTTAGGAAACGAATGTGTATGAATAAGCAATTATTTCACAATTAAAGGTGGTAAAGAATTCTTTTCTCACCGAATGATCTCCTCAGTCCATTCAGTTGTCAACAGCAGCAGCTGAACCCCCTCGTGGAGGAGCGGGGTGGGAGTGATTGCCACAGACACCTCTGATGGGGAATATCTGTGGATTTTTGGAGCATCCCTCCCAGAAGGACTCTGAGAGAAGAGCGTGGAGCCTGGCAGAGCCAAGCCAGGCGGAGGATGCAGCTCCTCTCTTGCTGCCCCATCTCCTTCCCCATCCCTGCTGTGCATCCAGCAGCAGCCCCAAGGGCAGAAGGGCTCCACTCCCTGTTGGTGTCTGAAACACAAACCCTGATTGGGGCTGGTGGTTTTCAGCATTTTCCTGGGAAACAATCTCCCTGAAAAGCTGCTCTCAGGCTGCCTGAAGAACCTCTCCTCATCTCCCTGGCAGGAGGGGGCAGCCAGGTGAGGGGCAGTGTCCTCTCCCAAGGAACAAGATCTGAGGAAATGGCCTCAGGCTGTGCTGAGGGAGGCCCAGGTTGGGTAGCAGGGAAGATTCCATCCCTGAAGGAGTGGTTCAGCACTGGCACAGGCTGCCAGGGCAGTGCTGGGCTCACCATCCCTGGAAGTGTTGGGAAAAGGAGTGGAGATGTTGTTTCCCAAGCTGCTTTGGTGGGCACGGGGGGATTCAGCTGAAGGTTGGCCCTGGAGGCCTCTGGCAGCTTCCATGGTTCTGTGATTCTCCAAACTGAGCATCTGAGCTCAGAATGTGTTTGCAGACATTGGCACAAATCTCCTGGTGCAGCAGTTTTGTCCTCTGTAAAATGGGGTAGAAACATTCCAATGCCAGCTTAAAACCTCAGGGCCAGCACTGCTCCCAAACCATGGTGCCCTGACCAAAAAACCTGGGATGCACACATTCCTCCTGAATGATCACTTCCCTTTTAAAGCACAAAAATAAAAGCCTTTTAAACAAGGCATTGACTGCTTCTTCTAGCCCAAAGCCAGGAGAACCAGGCAATACCTTTGTTCCAGTGACTCTGCAGCATGGAAAAGGAGAGGAAAAGAGGAGCCCTGTGCCTCTGCCCTGCCCTCCCCACTGCAGGTGTCAGTGGCAGGAGCTGGGACAACACACAACCTTCTCCTGCCCTGGGTGAGGAGCATGTCACCTCTCTGAACATCCACAGGAAATAATAATAAACCAACTTTTTAAAGGCTCTTTGCCCCTTCAAAGAGCTCAGGTGAGTCCAGGTCCCACCATAACCCAAATGTATTCCACTCCTGCAGCTGCAGTTGTATTCTGCCTCTGATTTATAAAGATTCCAGATTGCTGCCCCAAAAAAGACACAAGCAAGGCAGACAAGGCCAGGACTGTGTGGGGCAGGTGAGGAGAAGGAAATATTGGGAAGCCAAAATGTATTTTTCCTTTCAAAGACAAAGGCAGCAGCAATAATCCCATAGTGAGGGAAAGTATTCTCACTTTCCTGTCTGGGGAACTGAAATCACAAAAGTAAAGCAAAGGCCCTGAAAATGAAGGCAAAATTACACATAACAGCACTTCCAAAGGGTTAGATGAAGGTGCCTGTGGTTCTTGAGGGGCAGAAGGGCCACAGAGTGGGAAATAGAGACAGGAGAATATTTTGGCTGGTCAAGAGCAAAAGCAGAACAGAACCAAAGCACCAAAGAGATACAGGGCAGAAAAGGAATATAAAGGGAATTTTTTTACATGTCTAACACTGCATAACTGAAGTCAAATTCCCTAGGCAACAGAAACAGAAGGAAATAGAAGTGCTATCAGAAATGATAGAATTCACCTGCAAGAAGTCAAACCCTTTGCCATGGCATCCCATATTTCACAGCATCCCCAGATATCAGAGGGCTTTTACTAATTACAGATTCCCACTTATATCAGAGGCCTACAACAAAGAGAAAACTGTAAAGGACCCGTGATCTGACATTCTTTTCTTGCCAGTTCATGACATTTTTGGGTTAGTTTTGGGGAGACTGCAAACTCAGTACATGAAGTGAGTTGGCTGCCACAGACTTGTACAAATCCCTGCAGTGAGGAATCCCTGGCACACACTTGTACAAATCCCTGCAGTGAGGAATCCCTGGCACACACTTGTACAAATCCCTGCAGTGAGGAATCCCTGGCACACACTTGTACAAATCCCTGCAGGAATCCCTCGCACACATTTGTACAAATCCCTGCAGTGAGGAATCCCTGGCACACACTTGTACAAATCCCTGCAGTGAGGAATCCCTGGCACACACTTGTACAAATCCCTGCAGGAATCCCTGGCACACACTTGTACAAATCCCTGCAGTGAGGAATCCCTGTCACACACTTGTACAAATCCCTGCAGTGAGGAATCCCTGGCACACACTTGTACAAATCCCTGCAGGAATCCCTGGCACACACTTGTACAAATCCCTGCAGGAATCCCTGCCTGGCAGTAGTGACCCAAGGGCCATATTTTAACAGCCAAGTTAATGGCTAAGACTACAGAAAATATAAATCCTGCTATCAGATAAATCCCCCCGGCACAGAGAGGAAGAGGAGCACCCCGAATTCCCGGGATTTCCTCCCTCCCTGGGCAGGCTGGCTCAGCCCTGCACCCACACAGAAATGTCTCTGCATTTGGCACATTTCCCAGAGCCCCCAGGCGCTGTATTCCCCAAACCCCCCGAGCCGTTTGACTGCCGAGACGCCTGTGTTATTGTCAGATTCAAGAGTTAAATATTCCAGGAGGAATTTGTTCCTGCACGGTGATACATAATGCCTGAAAACCCCCTGCACCAATATTGCTCTCAAATTGGCAGCAAGTGAACAAGGGACATGAAGGATGCTTCAGCACAGTAACCTATCCTTCCTTCTCTCCTGGGAGCCACTTGGCCAGCTTTCATCCTCATAATTATAATAAATTTGACATTTCATAGATAATATTGATTTCTGTATTTTAGCATTTCACCATAGGTGACAGTCTAGCGTCAAGAATGAAATTTCTATTGATCTCCAGCGCATTAATCTCTCATGTGTATGTGATCATTTTTATAAGACCTTTTACTGCACATAAATCAATATTTCATATTTCCAGCTATGCCAGAGGAGATGTCATATTTGTAAACTGTGAGTTGACACCTGCAATTCCTTCCTGTTCAGCTTCAACTGTTCAGTAACAGTCGATTCAGGGTTGGGAAAGGATCAAGCTCCAGAAACAAGCCAGATGAAAAAGAGGGATGTAGAATAGAGTAATTAGCTTAATGAACAAAGCAGCGGAGTAAGTGAAATAAAGCTGTGTTTCTTCTGCTTACACTTGCCTCATGAATACAAACATCTTTAGGGAGGTTTGCTAAGCGACTGATAACGCATTTTAATACGTTTAGTGCACATTATAGGATAAATGTATTAAGGAAATAGAAGCACTAAGGAAATTAGGCAAACTCCTAAATTAACTGCCTTGCTTGATACACCCTTATATCCATCTGAAATTATCCCTTTCACACAGCATTGCTGGCTATTCTGACTTGGAGATGGTACAAGAACTATTTAGTCACCACTTAAACTCTATAATTTAGCAAACAATAATTAGAGTAATAAAATTCTCCTCTTTGAGCTGAAATATGAACTTCCCACAAACAGCAAGCGGTACCAGGAGAAGAAAAAGAGTAAATCACAACGAGACCTGGATCTCCTCTTTGCAGAGGTTTGAGTGAATCAGTTCAAAATCACGTGCATAAAACATCTTTAAATACTATGGAATCCATATCTAAATAAATAAAACTGCCCAGCTGCTTTTGGGATTTGCTAAATTAGTTAAATGAGCAATTACAGCGTGGTGTCCAGTGGCAATTACTGTGTGGTGTCCAGTGGCCCCAAACCCCCTGACAGCATTCAGCACTTTAAATTCTTTGCCATATTAACAGTGACCTGCTCTAGTTTGGACACTTTGATAGTTTGTGCTAGCAGTGGCTAACCTGTGATTTAACAAACAGAGTCACCGAAAGCTCCAGCCATAATCCATGTGCAGGCACAGATCCTGACAAAAGCACCGTGCCAATCCTGGGTGTGTGGGAACATCCCAACCCTGAGCTCTCCCAGCTGGTGTGGGAGAACCTTTCCCTGAGCCCCTGAGGAATTCCAGGGCTTTAGCAGGGATGCCATCAGGAGCATTGCTGCTGAGCATTGCT
>WEIU01012098.1:18686-43890 GCA_013389925.1 Aegithalos caudatus
CCCCAGTTTGTCTCTAACATCAGTATCACAGTCTTATGAAAACGGTCAGCAGTGTTTTGCGGTATATTACAAGAATCCTCTATCAAATGATGTAGAACAAAATGTGAAAAAAAAGCAACCTAAAAAAACAGTAAGTGAAGACTTAGATTCATTTGTCTGTATAGAATGCAGATGGTTTTCTCAAACATGTATATATATTGTAATTTAATTTTGTTTGATAGCATTCTTTCATTTCCAAGTGGCATTACTGATCTTTATTGTATATTATAATCTAGAGTGTTGCATATGGTCTAACACTGCTGGAATTTTATTTTGAAAGTTTACTTTTTTATTGCAGAAAATGTATAGTAACAGACAGTTACAATGCAACTAAGCTACCCAAAGTGTTTTCTGACCAGAACGTCTTGAAGTAGTCCACTGCATTACCATTCGGGTTTTGCCTGTCCTTCCCCGCCTTTTAGGACAACAGTCTGAGGAAAGCAATTACCTGGCTGTGAAACATATTTCTTGAACAGCAGGATCTGGCTCATAGCTTGCTTCTTATATCTACAGAACTATTCAACAAATGATGGCAAGAGGGAAAACAGTGACCCTTTAGCATCTGCCTTTGGTAGATAAACTGTTGATTGTTTTTGCCCAAAGGCTGTTTTTTTAGGAAGGTGGTACTTAGGTTTTCATTTACATTAATTTCTTCTCTCCAGTGATCATTTGATGTTAAATAACGAGTCTATATATTAGTTAAATGTCTGTGTGTATGTATGCTTGCGAAAGGGAGAAAAAAATCACTTTCAAAAGCAGAAATATATATTAAAGTGCCTTTAAATAAAGATGTACCTTTTACTTTAAGTTCAGACAATGATGTGAAGGCTTTATTTGTTGACAGGAAAACAGTTAATTTATTTGCTTCTTCAGCTGAACACAAAGAAACATATATTCTTCTGCTGATGGTTGATAAACAGGTATTTTCTGTTGGTAAGTTCAGAGAGGAAAATATGTGCTCTTTGTTTTTTTCATTTGTTTCCTTTTTCTGGAATAAATATACAGATGCCACCTTCTCACCAGAAGTTTTTATTTCTGGCGGGAAAATACATTCTTTTTCCTGCTTTTAATGCACAGAGATTGGTGAAGGATTCATTCTCTGCAAAGTTCAGATGAAGGGTACATGGCTGATTATAAGGGCACAAGTAACCACCCTGCAGGTGTTTGTATCCAAACCACTTAGGGTTTTCCTATCTGTGCATAGGAATTCCTGGATGAAATCTACTTAGTGTAAGAAAATATATCCTGGTACTTTTGTTTGTAAAATAATTTTATTTCCAAATCAGTTCCAGAATGGACCTTAAAAATAGCAGGTTGCTAATCAAACACACTACTGGATAAAGAAGGTTAAAAAGCTGTCTGTGTGATCAATAAGTGAATACTTTTAGGTGGTGTAGAGAACCAACCTTTTTATTTTGTTCTATTTGCATTCATGGTAGATGATTAAAAAGTTTATAAATGAAATATTTTGTTCAATATTTTGCAATTATCTCTTTTTAGTAGAGTAATCCAAAGGACATGTATGTGGGTGGAAAGAGAATTGCTTTTCACTGCCCATAATCTTCCACCTGGCCCCTAGCCTGGATGTGACTACAGTGGCCTGAGGGAAAAGTTTATGTCCACCAGAAGTGTGACTTTTCCCAAAAATATGAAGTGATCTAATAGAAGGAAGGTATTGATTCTATCTGAAAAGCTCACGTTCGTGTCATCACAAAACATTTACATGAGATGTTCTCTTATTCGTTTGTTACAAATTCTCAGTTTGGAGCACAGAGCCATTGTTATTCACAGTTAGCACCTGCCAGAGCAGAGCTGTGCCCAGTCACATGTTTTGCTCACAGTTCCCAGCAAGCATGACTACACTGGCCCTTTCCCCCTGTCTTTATCTAGGAAAAAAACTCGTGAGTCATGTATCTAGCCTTTTTTGGTTTTGGTTTTGTTTTGTTTTTTAAGATTTTGCACCTGCACACTAAGAAGCAGGACACCTTAAATCTTTGGACCACCTCCCTCGCTCTGGTCCCTTACACATTAGAGAACAAGTTAATATCTGCTGGGGAAGAAAACAAGGAGCATCCTCCACAGAAGAATATTTAATTAAAGATACCAAGGCTTTTAGAAGTACTCAGGCATCCCTGAAGTTGGAAAAATCAAAAATCCAGACATGCCCATTCCCCTTTATGAGTCTGGAAGGCTGAGTTTTAGCAGTAATCAGGCTGCTTTCCACATGAAAAAAAGATTCCCATCTAATTTTCTTATGTTCACTTTCTGTCTCCATAATTTTCAGTTTCTGGACATAATTTTATCTAACTGTGGTCAAACCACCAAAACACCTATCATTACTGTGGTGGTGAGATCTCTCCCAATTCATTCACCTTGCCCATTCTGAAAGTGATTACCATTAAAATAATTTGCATTTTCCTTTCCTCACCTTCTTTAATTTGCATTTGTGTTTTGTCAATGAGTTGTGTCCCACATGCTTCTGTTCATGTGCATGTTCCTGTTCATGTGTTGGATACCTCCTTTTGCTTAACCTATTAATATACCTGGAGTCAGAAGCAGAGATTCTCAAATATTGCCAGTGTTTAAACCTAGATTTATCTTCATTCACATTTACAGCATTTTCCCTTGAAAAAATTCTCTTGCAACTCTCTCTGTGTGATATTCACTGTCATATAAAACCTGATATTAGTTTGGTGTGCTTGCCTGGTTTCCTTAGAAACCTTTCTGAGTTATTTCCTGCAAAGGAAATTATCATCCCACATTTAGGAAGGTACAGTTACAACTGAATAATGTTTTGACAGAATTATCAAAATTAAATTCTACACCTTACTTGAGCACCACATCTAAACTAGTCTAATTTATATTTTCAAATCCTAAATGTCTTCTCTCCAATACTGAGCTGGAGATCAATGTCCATGATGTTTAGAAAGGCATCCAATGGAGAAAGGTCATAGCTAATCCAGACTGAAGAATTATATGCAGTAATTTAATTTTTAAAATCTGATTGTTTTAGAGACTTTTTTAGTGTCAAACCAGACATTTTCATCAGACTCAGGAAATGATATTACACCAAAGGCTGGTAGTAAATTTTGCTACCAGACTTTTTTTCAGTAGAATACAATGTGCCAAAATTTAGTCTGTCTCTGAATTTGGTCTCTAGCACAGTGTGGGGAATAACTTGGGGATGTTAAGGCTTAGATTCATAATTGACAGGTTCATTTGCACTAGCTGACATTCATTTGAGACTTCAGATGTCATGGGTCATGCAAATAATTCAGACATGAAGAACCATTTGTTTTATCCTGCTTGCTTGCTTATGAGCATCTGTACAAGATTTATACACCTTGCTTTACTGCTGCTCTTACACCCCTGTGTGTGTGTGCCTTGTGCTGCTACTGGAACCATGATGTTACAGCACTGGCAGTAACTGTTTGTTCTTAGTTTGCTTGCTGAAATGCAAACATTTTTAAAAGCCTTAGATACACATTTATGATTAAAGCAAGTGATACTTTATATGTATTGAGATAAATAATACTACATAACAATATTGTATATGATAAATCGAATGTCATTTGTTGCAATTGCCCTCAGCCATGAACCCTTCACTTAAAATAACCTAATATAATGCAAATCTTTCAAAATTAACAATGATCTCAAAGGCACTGCTTTCCAGAAAACTAGCATAGATATTTTTATCCGCTTTTACTAAATGTATATAATGAAAAGTAATGTTCCTGGATTTTCTGCTGAAAATTAAATAAGCTGAGCATTTCTGCCTTCAGATAAAATCTGAAACTCTTGGTCATATTAATGGATGATTGCTCCAATTTTTGTTGTTGTTCTTCCTCCACATTTTATTTGTAAGGAAAATGCACAAATGGTGTGGGTTTTTGTATATGTAAGCACTGGAGGCTGAAGCTTTCTTTTGTACTGTGTGCCCCTTGTGGCCAAAACATATGAGACTAAAATACTGTGGTTCATTGCTCTCTCCTTCCTAACATAAACTATTATTCTTTGCCTGTGATGTCAATTGATTCTTTCCTTCATTTGTAAAATTTTTGCTCTGCAGTTTTGTGAATATTCTGCTGAAACTCCACATTCCCATCTCTGTTTAGCATAGGATTCTATGATAGATGTTAATATACCCATGAATGCAAGAAATACATAGGTCTTTGCAGAAAGCTATGTATCAGAACAATCCCGCCCCTACCAATTTTAACTGTGCATCATAAATATTAAATAACATGTACACAGACATGCTGTGATATATTAAAAACATATACATGTAGAACCTTAAATGTTAAATACTTAACTTCATGGTTAGTAATAAGCTGATGTAGTGTGGTAATGTGGTTAATTAATACTGGGTTTTTACATCCTGTAGTATAAAATTCCCAAGATAAAAGCTGGAACTCTTGGGCAATGAAACTTATATGAATGCAGAATTTTCCTAGTCACTGATCACTTTGCTGCTGTTAATTTTTAAAATCTACTTAGTGTTTACACTTGTAATCTTCTGGCTGACATGGAATTGTGTCATAGAATTGAAGAATCACGAAATGGTTTGGGTTGGAAGGAACCTTTGACCACTAGATCAGGTTGTCAAAGTCCCATAGAACCTGGCCTTGAACATTTTCAGGGATGAGGCATCCACAACTTGTCCAGGCAGCCTGTTTCACTGCCTCACTGTCTTTACAGTGAAGAATGTCTTCTTTATACCTATGGTAAATGTACTGTCTTTCAATTTAAAGCCATTCCCCCTTGTCCAATCACATGTGCTTGTAATATGTCCCTCTCCAGATTTCTTGTTGGCTCCCTTTAGATGCTGGAAGCTTCTATTAAGGTCTCCCCAGGGCGTTTTCTGCTCCAGACTGAACAACCCCAACTCCTCATCCCAATTTACTTTCTGGGCTGATGTTGAGTTTCTTGTCAATCAACACCTAATAGTCATAGGACTATTACAAAATAAATTAATATTCTGTCATATCACTCTGATTTGAATTTGTGAATGTAAGGAAGATTATGTGGTCAATATAACTAAGCAGTATCCCCTAGAATTCTGATATTTCAAGTAGGGATGGGATTTAAAGAGATTGTTTTTAAAGCCTTTCCAAGAGAAGTGGTTTGGATTTGCACACATAAAATTGAAGTGTTGCAGTGCAAACTGCACCTGCTTTACAGATGAGATTAAAATCCAGGCCACTAGCAGCTCTGTCTTCATAAACATAACTGATCTGGTGTCAAATGGGATTATTGAACCAAAACTGAGAAATCCAGAGTGTTCTTGATATCCCAAAGTGAGATTCTCTCTTGATGAATGATCGAAGTTGAGGAGATATCATGCATAACACCATTTTGATGCATCCCTCTGCTAGTAGACACTTTCATAAATGCTTTGCACCTAAGTCAAAAATATCTAATCCATAATATTCTGTAAAATAAGAGATATTTAGGAGGTTTTATAGATTATTTAATGAAGTAATTTTTTAAAAATCTGAAATTTTCTGCTAAAGATTTTTTTTCCTTTCAAAAACCAAAATGCTTCTCAGATGTCTTTATAAAATATCCTATTTTAAGGGCAGAGATATAGCCATATTAAAATTTTAAGTCTTTAAAGTACAGAATATTTTTATTTTATTTGCAATGTAAAATAGGAAATATATTATTTCATTTTATGGATACAAAGCTTTTATTAACATTTTCTAGACACTGTCCAAAAGATTAATATATAGCTTGGCCTGTCATTATAAGTAATGTGTTGACTCCTAAATCTTTAATATAACATATGTGCATTATAGTTTACTGTAAGTTATAGAAAATGCATTTTCACAAAAAAGTAAGGAAATGCAGTGCCATTAAGTTGTCATGTTTTGCTGTATTTTGCTCTGCTGTTGTGAACTCTATGCTGGTCTGAACTGTAAAAGCCCAAATTGTTCTGAGTAGTTATTAGGATCATAAATATAAGACTTTTATCCATAAAGAAGATTCCACTTCTTAATCATTTTCACATCACAATTGTAATAACTGTAACTCTATCTGTCCCTCTTTCTGAGGTTTCAGGCAGTGAATGAAGCTTGAGTATTAGCTTTTTGAGAAAAAAAATTCTTAAATGTTTAGGTAAATCTTGAGGTGAATTTTTTTCTTTTTTGAGAGAAAAAGTCTGGTTCTTGCAAAACCTATCTTAAGCAGTATAGTTCATGCACAGTAGTTGAACAGACAAATGCAGGAAGATTCTTCTAAGGAAGAATCTCTGCACATATTTTTATCTCTAAAGGAACAGTTTTCAGTGTTTTACTTCATTGATCTGCCTCAGGTCCTGTTACACCAGGGTGGGAAGCCAAAAAACTAATTGGAACAGTGTGTCTGTTACCTTTACTGCTGATAAGCATTGATAGACAACAATAATCACCTCTATATTCACCCTTTCATTAAGTTCACATTAGCACACCCCAGGTTCTGAACTAAAACAGGCTATGTAAACACATATGGAAAAACTGCCACATGCTGTCAATTTTAGAACTGTTTTCATTTGCTGTGTTTGAACAGTGTAGCCAAAGTCCTGTTTTGCTTAGTATAACACTGGGAGGGAGACCAAGATGTCAGGTTAGTTAGCTAGTCACCCTCATTGCTCATCTCCTAAGTGTTTATCTGGCCCAAGAGCTGGTGTCTTCCCAGAAAACTGTCATGGCAGGCCATGGCAGGCTGCTGCTGCATTGCTGTCCACCAGCCAGCTGCTATGCATGGTGTGTCACTAACAATTGGTCTTTCAAAGATGCTTGCATGGCAGAGCACAAGGTCCTGACACATTTCAAACTGTTCCATCCTTGTTGTATTTGGATTACTTCAGAGCATGTAGGAATGATGTTTATAAAATCATAAGAAAAAGAAGAAAAGACTAAGCTTTGTGAACAAGAAAAGATTAGCTGTTGGCTGAGGTATATACATAATTTTCATAGAAACACAGAATCACAGAATGGTTTGAGTTGGAAGGGGTCAGAAAGACCCTTTAGTCCAATTCCCTTGCTGTAGGCAGGAAACCTTCCACTAAACCAGTTTGCTCAAAACCTCTATCCAACCTGGCCTTGAACATTTCCAGGACTGGGATACCCATAGCTTCTCTGGGCAACCTGTTCTAGGTTGTCAGTCTCTCAGATTACATTTTATGTGTGTGATCTATCATATTTGGAATTTTTTTTGTTGTTATTTTTGTTATTTGGTTTGGCTTTGGTGTTTTTGTTTGTTGTTAGTTTTTTGTTGTTGTTGTTGTTTATGTTTTGGTGTTGATTTTTTTTTGGTATTTTTTAGGAGTACTTTTTGCTGCAGCAAAAAGTGTGGAGTAGAAGAGATATTTCAAGTACATGTGAAATCGTGTAGTTGTACTCATGAAGATTGCTGCTCCCATCAAGGCTATAGAGAGATACTTGCAATTCAGAACGCAAACTGGGAGAAGACCATTTTAGTTATAATTATTGATAAGTAATCTAGAAGGGGAAAGAAGGACAGAAAAATGATATTTTTAAAGTGCTATCAGCTTTTTAAGATTAGATGGAAATTTTCCCAAGTAAGAAATGATATGAAATGGCAATTCAAATACCCTTTTTGTTTACTGTGATGCTTTAAGGCCTTTACCTCCTGCTGAGTGCCTGGAAGAACGAATAAGCATTGGAGTGACAGGTTTCACGCTGCTATGTCATAGATTTGCACAGCAGGACAGAATGGTTTCTGACTCTATTGGCTGATCTGTTTTTCAAATAGAAGTCTGCGTTTCAAATTTTGAAAGAAAAAGGTTATCTTTGCTGCTCAGAAAAGAAATTAATTTTTTATGTAATCTTTCCCGAAAATTATGGGGTTTTTCCAAGTAGAGAACATTAAAGGAACGATATACTAGAAATTAACCTAATTAAGTGAATATAGTTTAGGAGCTTAAACCCACAAGAAGAATATATATGCATTTATATTTGTGAAAATCGCCAGAAACCATTTTTCCGTTTAACTTGTCTCCATTAAAACTGCTCTTTTGTAAGACAAATGCAGATACCAGTTGCTGGAAAAAAGGGCAAAAGGCACAAAGTAAATCATGTTGTAATTCAATTATACTGGGCCAAGGTAGGGTTCCCATGGTGGCAGCCTGATACATTAAGAGTTGAGACATTGGAATAATTCCTTTAATCATGGCCAAGTTGGACTTACAACTTTTATTTAGGCAGTTAATTCTCAGCCTTGGTAAGGAGCAAAGCTTGCATGACATTCTTTACTGTGACTTGTCTGTGGGTTTTCAAAAAGTTAAATTTACTGTTTTTCAAATGTTCAATTACTTTTTGACAAGCCTCTAAAGAAGTCCATATACAAGAAATAAAATAAATACACATTTAAGTCGTCGATTAATTTCCAACAATAGTCTCACAGTTATAGTTAATAGACAATTAAGGAGAGAAACATTTAAAATAAAACAGTTTTTTTTTAAAATTTGTAGAGCACATTTAATTTTAGGAACTCAGAACTCTTCCAAGTAATTATTAAGACATGGGTATAGAGGCAGCAATTCTAATTGTTTTTGTAGATAAAATTATCAAGACATTGATTTATTTGATCGCAGACGTTGTATCTTGAAAGTCATCAGCAGAATTTAACAGTTTGTTCTTTTGGGTTTTTACATATAAGGACAGCCGTAGAATGAAAAAGTAATAGCAAGTATTGAGAGTGTGATGTTCACCACACCAGGATAACTTAGCAACCAAGGTGTTCTCAATAAAAGAATGAAATATAAAACTGCTGTGATGGTGGGTAGAAGAAGATAAAAATTTTATGAGGGTATAAAGGGTTACCTGTCTCAGGTTTAAAGCTGCCCTTACTGTCCTCTTCACAACAAAATAAATAAAGGCCCATCAGGATGCATGCAGCAAGGATTTAATTTAAAAAAATATTTTGTGTAGGGAAAAAGTTACTTTTAGAATTACTGAAACTGAAAAAAAAACCCAAAAACAGTGACCATGGAACACAGAAGACATGGATTTAATTTCTTAATTCAATTCGTTCACAAGAAGATCTTGAAGTCAAAACAGCCCAGCCCAAATAGGTACCTACAGGGTACTTTCTGGACTGGGTGTAAATTATTCTATATTTAAGTTGTTGATGCTCTTCCAGCATCATGTTTATGTAAATAAACAGCTGATGATGTGGAAAATTTAACCTGAGTCTCTTCTTCTTAAGTGAACAAATTAACAACTAAATAGAATCAATACCTCTTATATACCTCCTCAGATGTTTTTTGTTGGTTTTTTTTTCTTTTTGTAGCAGCTACCACCTACTAAAGCCTATGTTGGCTTTTCTTTACTACTATTGCAGAAGAACATAGTATAAGCTACAATTACACCTTCATTTTGGTAGCCAACATACTATATTGCCTTCAACACTGTAGTTACTTGGTGCCTCCTACTCATAATGTATTTATCCTCACAGTACTCCTATGATGTTGAGCAGATGGTAAAGTGAGTCACTAGGTACAGAGCTTGACTCTTCAAGATCAGACAAGAAGATGAAACCAGTCCTGGGTTTCCTTCATTTTTCTGCCAGACCCCTCATGTGTTCCTGGGAGCTGTGAGAGCCTCTTCTCAAGGGACAATGGACATTGATTATAGATAATAGACAGGTTTTTCTCCTTTACCTATGGCCTTGGGGAAAAAGAAAAGAGGAAGTTATGTGGTGGGCCTTGTCTTATGTAAACATCCAAAAGTGGTGGTTCCAGCTTGGCATAGCTGAACAATATTGTAGAGTTCTCAAATTATGTTGATTATGAGACTGTTAAAGACAATTTTGAGACACTCAAGAAGTGCAGCTCTCTTGCATTTCCTCTGACTCCAGCACGTGTTGATTCCTAGTGAATTCAGCCAAAAGATGATTAATTTTAGTCTGTTGGTTCTACTGGCAACTATTACAAGTGTCTCTTCTTGTATAAAGACACGGGAACTGTGTGTGATGTATTACACTCTTTCCGTGTAGTCTTCTGAACAAGGTACCCATCTGGCAGCACTTCTGTGAGATGTGGTGGTTATGACTGAACGAGGCAGATTCTTTTCTGGGAATCTTCTCATCCTCCTAGAGTGAGACACCATTGTTTCCTACTCAACTCCTTTGGAAACTTGTGCTGTCTCTGACACACCACTGGCAGCCTTTTATGGCAGAGGAGGTGAAGATACCTCACTTGACACTCTTAAGTGATTTTGAGCTTTCACATTGCTAAATGTGTATTCCATTAACCATCTAGCATAGTAGTCACATGTTAATTTGTGTAAAACGCAAATGGCTCAGTAAGATATGGGAAAGGTTCCCAGAAACTACAAAAAAAAGACTTTTGGTATTTAGTGTAACCTGACACGATGGGAGCAGAATATAGTTTATTTAAGCATGTCAGGTGCTATCTTTTCCCAGCAGTCCCTAGATTCTTATTTCTTTCTCTTTTCTCTCTTCTGTTGTCCTCCCTCTTATTTTGCCTTTTATGTTCACAGGGAAATTTATTAAATTATGAAACTTCATTTTTTAATATAGATAGTAAGATATTTTATATGAATAAGTTTCTTTGGAATTTTAGTTTTATATTGTTCTTGTATTTAAAGCATTTATAGGGAAATGGAGATTTCAGAGAATATGCTGGTTCTGATACTTTTGGTATAGATTGTTAATATGATTTAGCATGACTCTAATGATCAAAATATATTGTTAAATTGTTGGTACTTTAATGACGAAATTAAAAAAATCACTCCACAATCTAAAATTAAGAGAAAAAATCTAGACTTTCTAAGTTTGGAAAAAATATTAAGACATTTTGTCTAACTTGGTTATTTTTTATTTTATTTAGATTAAGGAAAATCTCTTATTTTGATCTATCATGCTATTTGGAGTGGAAAGAATACTTAAAGTCTTGAGGTTTTTATTAGGAAAAAAACCCATTTTCTTCTATAATCTATTTCACAATCTATCCAATAAGTTCTTGGTGTAAATTTTGGCATTGGGGCATATCAACCAATGGAGCTTAACTGGCGATCTATCCTGAAGAAGTGATATTATAGCTGATAGTGTGGAAGGGAAGATGTTTACTGCTTCTTTGTGAAAAGCCTGGCAAAATAACAGACAGGAGAGTACAAGACAGTAAAGATAAACCATATGCTTAAGGCTAGGCTTTATGGAAAAATATGTTTTTGACATTAAATAATAATATTTAATATTTAATTATATGGAACTTATAATTTTGATGTTTTGGAAATAAAGCTTCTCTTTTTTTAATTCAGTTTTCCATTTCTAAATAATCTCACATTAAATCAGCAACTTCAAGCATTAGTTGATGTAGAATATTGCAGAATTCTCAGAATATTTTTGCAGATTATTTTTTATTATTTTAAATGTGTTATTTTATTTTGTGTTTACTTGTGAATTTACTTAGAATTAGAATCAAATTATATTTGCTAATATAGTCCAAAGTAGGAGAAGGATTTATTAGACATAGTGAAAACTTACATGACCAGGTTTACCTGCAAACTTCTTGCCATCCTTGCAATTCAGCAGTAATTTAGGGAGTTATACTGAAGGAATTAGAACGAATTTTACCAAATCTCTTTTTTTAAAGCATCTTTACCTGTGCTACTTCATGATATTTCATTTCCTTCTTCTTTTGCAGAATTTATCTTCTCCACTGACAGGTGTCTGACTTTACCCTGTCCTTTAATTCTAAAGTAGTCATCTAAGCACATGAAAAACATAAGAGGCTGCTAGTTTTCTATTAATTTATTTTCAAGTACTAATATTTTTGAAGGTTGCAGAATTCCTGTGTGTGAACTAATGTGTGTTTAAATGTTTTTGCTATGCATGTAAAGTGTGTCAATCCCCTCTGAGGCTTTTCTTTATTTCTAAAGTGCCTGGGTAGTCATAGGAATAATAGAAAGTCTCTTTGGGAAGAAATATACCTACAGTATGGAATAGGATACATTTTTGATGGCACACTGCAGCTTTGGGGCCAGGAGCTGAGAAGCTACTTCCTGAGGAAGCCAGTTTGGGAAGTGTGCAGTTTTTTGCCCTCCAGCAAGTCCAGATAAGCAGGAAGGATCTCCACTGGCAAAAGTTTTTTTAAGACTAGATCAGTAGGGTGACTGGCAATAAGCATAATCCTAGGTCTGAGAAATAAACCTGCAGTAAACCAGCAAATTGTTCTAGCTGGGTTGCTGACATTTGCCCTAGGGAGTCTGCACTGAAGTATAAAACATTTGATGCAATGGTGCAGAAAAAATTACATTTAAAACAAATGAAGGAAAGGACATTAAAATGTCCAGAAATATCAAGCTTTGTAGAAAAGTAATGACAGGAGATGAGCTGAGTTAGCACTAGTAAGTTAACAAGCATGGTATTTGGTCTGCAAGCAAGAGGTTGCTACAGAAAAAAAATTAATGTCCAGTTCTCTGTGGCCTCTGGAGGTTTGCCAAGGCATGGGTACAGTTACTCCTGCTTTTGGACAGGTCTGTTGGTCATAACCTCTTACACCATAGGTTTTGTGAGAATAAATCCAGATATCATCATCTAAAGGAAGGAAAATTGACAAAGCAAGGAGTTTGGTGGTTTAAAGTTTTCTTGTTGAGACACATGACACATTAAAACTAAAAAATAGGAAATAGAAACCAAACAGCTGAGGGCTGATATTACGGCAGGGGACATGAGCTGGGTGGCAGGTGGAAAGCAGCTCCTTAGTGTCCCACCAAGGTAGACCTGATGATGGTATGTGTTATGGTTTCTGATATGATGATGGAGGATGGAACATACATTTTGGGGAAAAGGTCCTTGAAACTGTTGTCTCAACTGCTGTCTTCAAATCTGCAATCTCAAAATCAAGGAAATGCTGCATGATGTAGAGGGTCCAAAGATAGCAAAATCAAAAAATGCCTTGAGAGTACTAGATTCTGGGGAACTTAATTCTGTCATCTTTTTCTATAGGAAGAGAACAATGAAAATAAACATGTATTGATTTCATTATTTTGCATTCAAAGGATGCGCCGGAAATGCTTTTCAGGAGTTTCGGTGAGATGCATCTTTGTTCCAGAAAATCTTGCCTTCCAAATTTCAAATGTGACAAGATGAATGAGGGTGACTTGTATTAAGAAAGATGCTGTAGTAAAGAGAACCAAAGAGTACAGTGATTAAATGCTACGGGGCTCAGGTTAGGCATAAGAATAAATTGCAGGAGATAATAAAGAAAAATAGAATGGTGACCATGCTGTTTTGCCTACTCTGGTCAATAAATAATTTCAGTAATGTTGTGGGTATCATCCATCTTTATATACCACATCAAGGGAGACCAAAGACCTGTTGCTTCCTGGCTTCCTTCAGAGCCTCTACTCACGCACGTGCACGATGGCACTGCTGCTTCTTTCGCCCAGTGCCCTCCTCACTTAATCAAGCTGTCTTGTGCTTCCCCATCACCACTGCAGTGCCAGAAGCCAGGCTCTGCTGAAGGGGATGGGCAACATGCCACAGGTTTCAGCATAGCCAAGATTTTGCTTGAGCTAAGAGTAGAGTTATGCCACATTTGGCAGGCAAGCCCTGCTTGCTTCATCTGCCAGCGTGGCAGCAAGGGAAGCATCTGGAAATAGAGTCGGTGCTTCCACCTTCCCCTTGCTGGGCGACACTCGTTCTGCCAGCCGTGGGGCTGTAGTGGGCACAGAAATAGTATAGGTGGGTTCAGAATGAAAATCTAGGCAGATAAGCGGACAGCTTTTGGACAGAGGAGTCATGATAATTTCTGGCAATAGAAATTGTCACAATAGTGCCTGCCAAGGGATGTAAAAAATTATCAGGCACCAAAATTGCTAATGAGTAAGAGATAAGGCAGAAAGATAAAACTAAAAATTGATGCATGTGCTGTGGATACTCTAGGGTATCTCATGGTCAAACCAGAAGCATTAATTTTACTTTTCACTCATAATGTGGCAGATCCTGCATGGTCATTCTTGACTGTGGTGTTCATGATTTCGGACACCATGTCATTAAAAATAATACAATTTATTTTCTTGAACTACTTACAACACTCCATCTACTTATTTTTAGGAATACAAATGCTTCCTTCATGTTTTAGATTAAAATGGCAATCTCATTAGTGATAGAGAAACTCTACAAAAGTATTCATTTTGAACTATTGACATTGTAAACCTTTTCCCAGGAGTTTATAAAGCAAACACTCCACACTGACATTTTGTTGCCGGATTTTGAGTTTTGATTAAGGGAGACTTATGAGATGATTTTTTTTACCACACCAATAATTCTCATTTGAATATAGACATTCTTTAGACTTTAAAATACAAATTAAATATAAACTAACAAATTAAATACAAATTAAATATAAACTATAACTAAGGCTTCATTTGTTGTAACAGAATATCAAAACCACATGCAATTTTCTTTTTAATAAAAATTTAGTTGAGAACTTATAAAAAACTTCCCTTTCAAATTTGACTAGAATTATTCAGTTGAAAACACTTTGAAATTAACATTTACTTATTTTAAAATAAAAGCCGAGCTTTAAGTCTTTGCAGTATTGAAGACAAAGAAAAATTAGATATTAACTTATATCACCCATCTGACTGTGAAATAATGATCTTTTTGTTTTGAAATATTTTTCCTAGAAATCCTTATTTGCAACTACAAAGGGTGTACATGACTAATGAAAATCAGAAGTCATGAAATATAAATCTATTGCACTCTAAAATTGTTCCTTTATGGAATTCCTATTATGTCCAGTTATTTGTTCAGGTTTTTACATCTAAAAGCAAGACCACCTACTCTATCTGATCCTGATCCCTTCAAAGGCTGCTTTTTGGCTTGGCTTAAGAGAGCTGAAAATGTGTTTCAGGTTTCAGGTGGAGCAATGAGATGTGTTACAGACACGTCATGCTTGGTTTCAACCTCAAGTGACTTCAGGCTCCTCATAGTCCAGAGCAAAGAATCAAGTTGTCCTGTATAATTTTTTTTTTTTTAAATCTTTGGAAGTCAGTTTGTTGGGAAACAGGTTTTGGACAAGACTCTGAGGAAGTACTGGGGTCATGGGAGATGGTGCAAAGGTTATGAGGAAGCTTTGTCTTTTGTCTTCATAGCAGAAAATCTGCTGAAGGTAGTTGAGGCTGCCTTTTGAAAAATACCTTATTTATGGAAGTGTGGAGAACTCCCCCTACTTGAAATTTTCTCATTACTTATGAACAGATCCCTGTTTTCTTCTTCCTATTTCCCCTTCTTTTACCTATCTCCTTGCCCCTGCCAAGTCATAGCTTCAGATGAGTATTTGTGAGAAATTTATATAGTGACTGAACTGAGCTTATCTCTGCTTCAAAACTAATGAAAAACTCTTGCAATTTTGCAAGATGACACCTTACAGGGGAGTTTGAAACAGGTTCGTCTAAGTGATTTCTTAAATTAGGGCATCAGGCCACAATCCTAGAGATACACTGAGTACTTAAATGGTTGTACAATTAATATCAATATAAATCCATTTCTCTATCTCTCAATATAAATCTAATAAGTTGTTATTAATACCATATATTGATATTAATGGACCTGAGAGAAACTCGGTCGAATAAGAGTTTTTCCCATAAGGAAGTCTATATGCCAAAACACAAATATTTGCTTAATTCACATTTATTTCCCATTTGACATCTATACGTATCTTGTGGATACCATAGTGCTGGGTATAAACAATCTGAGTACTGAAGGAAGTGTATGTGTGCCCCACTTATTTTGCAGGGCAGGCATGGGTGATAAACATGTATACACAGCATTGTGCAGAAGGTTAATGTCAGTCATGTTTATATTGTATAACCAAAGTACCAGCCATGCCTGCCCTGCAAAAGAAGTGAGGCACACATACACTTCGTTCAGTATTCAAATTGTCTCTACCCAGCACTAGGGTATCCATATATAATATCTCTCTATATATAATATCGCTCTCTCTATAATATAATATAATATATATTATATATGAAAAAATATATATATTATATACATAAACATATATGTTTACAGAAGAAAAGTGGCAATATATATATTATAAAGGTCTGAAACTTAGCTCTGACCCCTTATCATTTTTACACAAGTATATTTACCTAATTAACCCTGTGATTATTCCAAAGAAAGTAATCCAGTGGTTATCAGGAAATAGGTTTCTTCTGAATTTCCTAGAGAAGAATTCTTGACTTGAGCATTTTTAGTATATCCTGCTAATATTTGGAATGACACTTTTAAAACAACTGTAATCATTTGGTTAAAAAAAAAAATTGTTTTTGAATTGACAGAAGGCTTATCCTATACTGAAATTAAATTATCTAATTTCTGACAAGATGATTTGACTAAAATATTTCAATTCCCTTTCCAGCCTAGAAAGTTTACCTCAGAATTCCCTATAATGCTGCACTCATCACCTCCATAAAACCACAAAAATATCTTATTTTCTGTTAGAAAGATACTATTTTATAAATTAGAAATTCGGAGTTTTACTTAGAACTGTTTGAAAAACTATTCTAATCACATTCTGATATACATTCTTTCTTGGCAATTGAAGCTGTATATAACACAGGCTTACAAAATTCATTTAAACAGACTTTGCTTGGAAGTGGGAAATACCTGTGGAGCTACATCAGCTCTGGAAGATATAGAGATAAAATCCATTCAAAATAGAAAGCAGAAAGATAAATCATCTCAGGAAGAACGAGTAAACAAAATTATATTTGAAATCCCCAGTTGTAAAATTACTGGTCTTTACTGCCTAGCCGAAGAAAAATAAAACAATAAACATGAGATGCCTGTTCCCACTGAGAGTGATTTTTTTTTTTTTTTTTTTTTTTTTTTTTTTTTTTTTTTTTTTTTTTTTTTTTTTTTTTTTTTTTTTTCTTTTTTTTTTTTTGGTCCATCGACCAACATTCCCTCTTTTTTGTTCCACCTCCTGTTTATCTAAAGATGGGACAGGAAATGTTCCAGTAAATAACACAGAACGGGAACGTTATTTGTAAAATATTTAAAAACACATATGTTACATTTATTTTCCCCTTTGCATATTATATATATTATCACATTGTAAAAAAGCCTTCTTGACTTCTGTGAATGAAAGCAGGAAGATGAAAGCAGAGTGTCCTCTTATGGATAGCAAAGGGCTTAGTTTCTTACCCTGGGTCCTGCAGGCACTGAGGAAACATTTGTGCTTCTGGCAGTGTTGGTCCCTCTTGGTCATTTCAAGATTGCTGGTAGACTGAGTTGAACTTCTCTGCTTCTCACCCTGGCTTTTGACTGAAAAGGAATATTGTGCTATCACACTCCAGCGCCCTTGGAGTCCCCCAGGGAGCCAGCAGGCTCCCCAAGCATGATGATACTTGGAACTACTATTTTAATTTTACTTTGGCTTTAGTTTGCAAGTACCTAAAATCTACAAAAACAGCTTATGCCTTGATAATTTAGTAATGAAGTCATGTAGTCATGCACAATGTCCTCTCAGATGAGTCTGTTTGAAGTCAAGCTGGTATGGAGCTTCCAAATGAGCTGATAAAGACCTGTTCAGATTTTTTCACCTCACTTAACCAAATAGCATGCCATGCTTGCCATGCCACCTTTTTGTGCACACTCAAGTGTTCAACACAAAGTGCTTAAACACAGCTTAATGCCTTCTTATTCTGATGCTAATATGCACTTTGAGAAAACTAAGTATACATGCAAGTTTAAAAGGGCAAGGAAAAAACCAAAATTTCTATTTCTCAACTTATTATTTATTTACTTACATGTAACAGTTTTTCTAACAAAATATTTACAGGTATTGAGACAGATCATATCTGAGGTTGGAAGGAGAGATGAAATGACACTGAAATGTTTGGTAGACATGTTTGTTTGGCTAAGAAGTCCTAGCAGACAAAATTTTTCTCTGTTGAACATTTTTGGTTAAATTTGTTTCTTGTATTCTTTTTTAAGCCAGCCTTTACTTAGAATGCAGCAGGAATTTGAAGGAAGTAATTTTCTTTGGGCTGCAGCTCAAGTTTTCAAGCAGAGTCCTCTAGGGTCAATTTTCAGGGTGTTTTCTTTCACCAAATACTCCTGTCAAAAGTCAAAACAATCAGTTTTAGATATACTCTTGTGTATAAGATATTTAATAGTCCTCCTAATTTGGAAGAAGGGCAAGGAAATAATATTTGAAGATAAAGAAGATTTGATAGATATTTAAATGAGAACAATTAGTAGTTGAATAATTGGAATTTCTTTTGATGTTTCTTTTCAGAAGCCCATTATACTTGATGTAGTATCTTGCATATATATCTTATTTATCTGCTCTGTTATGTTCAGACTATTTTTCTCTTTGTGTGTCATTAAATATGAGCAGATTTGTAGAGTTCAGTTTTCACACACAAACAGGCTCTTGGGTTATATGCATAAATAAGTTGTTTGCTGGAGTTACCCAAATGATGAGTGAAATTAAGAGTATATTTCTGATTTATTTTATTAAAATTTGTTTTAGTTACTTGTTTTCCACTTCTGTGTCTGAAGTGGTTCAAATAAAAATACAGTGAAATTAGCAAGCAAAAGACCAAGGACAGAATAAAAGTAACTTGGAGGCTTCCACTTCTTTGTGCTTTCTCTCAGGAAAAAAAAAAAAAAAAAATCAAATTACCTGAATCTGCATGGGAGAAGACTGAAATGGGTTTGGAGTATGTGACTCAGTGGTCTACCACAGGAAGTTTTTTTCAAAAATACTGTCAAAAGTAGGCTAACTGGGAAATTTACCACACTGTGTATGAGTTGATGGTACCTATGTTAAGGAAAATTGTAGGTAACATTGGGTGGAAAAGGTTAAAGATAGAATTATGGCAAAATGATAATGAAAAATTTGCAATCACATTTATTCCTCTCACTTCATCTGGGCATATATTTCGACTTTCCAAGTCTGTAACTTGAGGTTTTCTGTTCCACAGAAAATACTTCTGTCCCAAGGGCTGCAGCAAGGTCTGTGCCTGATTAGTTTATTGCTTCCCTTGGAGTTGAAATCACTGTCTGTAAGTTGCGGTATGCTCTATTCTTGAGAAGGCTTTTAAATGCAGAACAATGACTGAAAATATACTTTACACAACTTTAATATTGCAAAATGCATGGTAAGGTATTTTGAAATACTGTTAGCCAGTGAGTCCAATACACACAAGCCATTAAAGGAGAATTCATATTTATCTGAATGATTAAAAAAACACAATGCAATTTCTATATTGGTTCATTAAATTATGTATGCTTTTTACAGAGATTGGCCTCTGAATGCAAATATGTCTTAGGATTTGTAATCTTTTGTTGATATTATTTATTCTCAATTTTTCTCTTTATTTTAAATATATTTAATTTTTTTCCATTCTACTTGATGCAATCATTAACTTTTGATAAATATTCAGTTAAAGCAAGGTACATATATCCATCACTTGGCTAATTCTTACTTGTAAAGCCAGAAACAGGCTGGAATTGAGTTTCTCTTTGTTACCTTGGAAACAAATGGAGGTTTGGCTTCAAGAAGCTCTACACTTAAAATGAGGGGTGGAGCTTTGATGTTGTGATGCAGAAAGAGAAGGCAGCTCTTGAAGAGATTTTGGCATCTTGCACTTACAAGGGTATGGAATCTACTTAACATGATAGCAACCAGGTAGTTTTATGTAATGGGATGAAAAGAAAATGAGAAAATGGCACTTGCATCAAGTCATTAGCTTTCAGCATCTGATGTTGGGTTGGGTAGCTTAGGTGCCTGGACAAAACAAGATAATTGTTGCTGTCAATTTATTTATCTTCCAAGAATGGAAAGAAAGTCTGAATTTTTCCTTGCCAATAATTTGCAGTAAAGCATTTTTGCTTACATTAATAACTTATTTACAATTTTCCAATCAGTTCATGGATTGAATTAAGTAAAGTTTCTGATGTTTCATGGAATGTCTAGTAGGTAATTTTTTTATCCTGCTGAGGCAAGTTTTGAAATTTGACTAAGAATCCCTTTCTATTAAATCATTTATGTAAGAAGACAATTTGAATTGTAGTTTGGATAATGACAACATTGAAATGAGTTATATTACTTAGGATTTTTTAGTTTAGTTTCTACTATCATCTTTTGCTTGTGTAGTGTGAACAAAATATTGATATATATCATCAGGACACTTTCAAAATAGAAAAAAAAATAAGTTGTGGAATATTACTACTTAGTTGAATTTTACACAATAGAATGAGATAAATGGCCTCTGGGATTTACAGGGATTTGAATTCATTCTCTCTATACTCTGGATGTGGTGAGAACTATTAATATACTCATTTTACAGTAAATGTAATTAGGCTTGCATTCTACTATTGTTAATACCTGATCTGTGTGCTACTGGGTGACCCAGGAGTGGTAATTTCATCTGAATGAGGGATGGACATACAACTTTATTTCTGGCAAATTAGCCAGAACACACATATAGAGTTTATGTTTACCTCTGACTTTTATGCTGGTTTTTGCTAGGCAGCAGTGGACAGATGGTACTTGAGCAGTCTCAGGCTTGCCAGTGTAAAGCTAATTCACCAAAAAAGCCCTACTTTGCACTCCTTTGAATCAGCAGCTGGCATTTCCACATGATCAATGGTTTGCATCATGAATCCATGATGGTTTTGATCCGACTAGGTATTTCAAAGATGGATTTACATTAGTATCAAATTCCATAATTAGGCAGTGCTTTTGGCAGCTAGTTAATATTTTGGAGGAATTCTGCAGGAATAGGAATAGGAAGGATTAATGCCCTGGTTCAGTTTTGTGTCTCTAAACATTGGTTCAACAAAACTTGTGAGTCTGGGTTCTGGTAAGCATGTGAATAGTGCTTGAGGAAATGTTACCCTGAGCCAAATACTACAAATTTACTCCCAGCTTTGTGATTGATGAATAGTAATTGATTGGATCATTTTGAATGGATTTTTTTCTTATTATCCTCTTTCCTATACTTTCTGATGACCTTGTTTGATTTTATTAAGAGCAATTAAATAAAATTTAGTATATTCTTGGCTTAATGCACATTAGAGTCATAGATAATTTTCTAAAATTTGCATTCAATATAAAAATGTATATTATCAGGAAAAGCATTGAAAAAGGGGAAAAAACCCCACAATAAGGTAAACAGTAGCAATATTTAAGTAAACATGATCAAGACAGCAGTAATTAGATACACCTTAGATTTTTTCTTTTATTAACATCTTCTCTCCTATATTAATATAATAATAAATTATTACCATTGTAATCTGCTGCTTCTGAAAGCCTTTGTTTGATAAAGTATGTGATTATTTTTTATATGACCAACAAGCCGGAATTTATAATATCAGTTCCTAATTTACTTTTCACTTTTTATTCTTACTTCTCAGTATTCTAGTTTCACTTAGGGTGGGTAATGAAAGCAGCCTGTTGTCTGTTTCACTTAGTTTGAGCTGTAGTCCCCAGCCAGGGTAATTTTATGGTTTACACATATTAGCACAGCATTGGCATGCTTGGGTTTCCATTTCAGCAGGAACAAGAAAACCAAATAAGTAAGCTGTTTCAACTGATTTCCTTGTAAAAAAAATCATGACAACATTACCAGTAAGATAAATCTGTGGATTAACTAAAAACCAAGCACATGTTCCCTCCAGCCAAACCCAAACTACCACCAAGTAACAGCAGGACTTGATTATGTGAAATGGTTTTATTTTGGTTTGTGTGTTTTTTCCCCACTTTCTTGTTTGTTTGTTTGTTGGTTTTTTATTAGGTTTTGTNGCTTTATATTCTATTTTATAGAATAAACTTTGGAGCTTTCTTGTCTCATTTCTAACTCTATTATTAATAAATAGGTGGCTGCTATTTTAGGAGTAATTTTGTTCAAGAAATTTACTGCCTGTGAAAGGGGTGTTTCAGCACAGTGTGCTCCTCAGCCTCATGCATGGCAGGAACCTTGACTCCTCTCTCAGACATCTCAGGCACTAAGGCTTCATCTCCTGTGTGTGTGTACTGTGATGGCAGCAGCTCTCCCCCACCCCTGCCTGAGCCCAGCAGTGAGCAATCCATGTAGCCAGCCACTGCAGAGCCCTCACTGCATTCCTCCCTCTGGCCAGCTGGAGCAGATCCAGATGACGGTATTTTGGGGATACAGAGAACTGGGGAGACTTTGTCTCACTCCTGCTTGTGGTTGCTCTTCCATGGCACTTTAAGTATTGCTGGCTGAGGATTGCTGTTGAATCCATGCAACCAAATGTCATGTGCTTGCAATTGATCTGAATTAGTAGATCAGGCATTTGTTTCTTGTAATTTCTGATTTGTAAGTGAAAACTGCAGAGCAGTGACATTATCCTACAACTTTTATTAACCTGCTTCTTTCCCTGCACAATATGGCCAGTTTAATGGGATGATTCAGGTGACATGTGGGTCTTCCCTGCTTCAGGGAAGTTGGCAGGATAGTCAGACAAATACAGCACAGAGATATACTACCATATGGCCATTTTAAAGAGCGGTGTGGGCTTTTTTTTCTGATTAGATACAAACTTTGACCTTTTAACTACTACTGATTTACTTACACAGTATGTTCTATTGATCTACTTACATCTGAGCTCATTAAACACATAAAACGATCTACAAGCGGAGTAAAATATGGCATTATTGAAACTAACAGCGAGATCACATTATTATAAGCCTAATACTGCTGTTTATTTAGTTCCCTGGAAGGAGAAGCACTTTGGATGCCTTCTAGCACTCCTTCTACCATCTTCTGCACTGGTTTATCTCCTGCCCCACACATAGTTTTGGTAAATAAAAACAAAGTTTAATTTCTTCTCAGCCAATGAACATGCTCACAGAAATGCTCAAGTGCTGTACTAACATAAAATTGCAAAGCACTTGTGGATGTGCCCAGAATGTTTGGTGTTATATGCAAAAAATGCCAGAGCTCTAGTGGCCAAATATTCATTTAAAAAGTGCTTTATAATAGTAATACATGCTTTCCTGTTGGATTAGAATAAAACACAATGGCTTTGTTTATGGTCATAGTCATTAATCCAATTTAAGAGGTGAGAACATCCCACACAAGGGGTGGTTTAGTTTAGATAATTCCCATACAAAGCTGGATGCATTTTCCCCCCATTAATTTTCCTTCGTATTTCCAGCTATTTATTGGCTTAGCTACTCCTAGCAAACTCTGGGATAATTCCTCTGAGTTAGGTGATGCTATATTATCTCCAGTTGTTATGAGGACATTTAGCATTTAGCATAGAAAAGAGATTAATGAGGTTTTTATTCCTCTTTCTTTCTTTTTTCTCTCTCTCTCTTTCTTCTCTTTCTTTCTTTTCTTTCTCTCTTTCTTTCTCTCTCCCTCTTTCATTTGTCCATCTTTCTCTCTTTCTTCACCGTTTGCTTACACTTGCTTTCTTACTTTCTTATTTTCTTGGTTTTTTGCTTTTCTCACTTCCTTGTTTTGCCTGCTCTTTTGCTATCTTCCTTTCTCTCCTTCCTTCCTTATTTCAGTGGTAGCCATAACTAACAGGAATACTAGAAAAAAAAAATATCAAAAGCAGATTAACAAGATTCTGTCTTCAAATAAGATGTTTCTTGGCTGTTTTAAATGTAAACTGTGCAGAATTTATCTTATTTTTTAACATCATGTTAATAACCCCAACAATTCTGAAAACCTAGCTAATATTTTCCAATTACTTTTCTAAAGACAAGTAGAAGCTTTCAGCAGTTATGTGTATGTGTAGCTATCAATATCAGCAATATTTCTTTCCCTAATAATTTGTTTTGTAGTGATCTAGTATTTTTTATATTTTATGTATGTAAATATTTGTATAGTTTATATGTATAGATATCTTAACATTTATATGCGCCATTATAAAACATCTATTCATATTAGTTTATTCTTCCATGATTAAAATAGTTTAAAACCATGCATTTGTTGCTGTGCACTGAATAAGGTTTAGAAAAAGGGATTAAGAAATGATGCTGACACCAAATATGATTCATCGTTGACTTCAGAATTCATCTATTGAGACCTCTGATATTTTCATTCATGTTTTCACTGATCATATAAAATTATAGATAGAGATGAATAAATAATGGAAACAATGCTTTCTCCATGGTGTAGTTATACCTTCAGGAATAATATTATTTCCTTTAGATGGATGTTCTTTGATTCAAAGACATAGATCCACTGTAGTCCTGTGTTTTTAGGCTGCAGTGATTGCAAGGAAAAAATGTTCTGTGTTTGCAGGATAGGAAGCTTTTGGGAAAAAAAAGNTGTTTTCACTGATCATATAAAATTATAGATAGAGATGAATAAATAATGGAAACAATGCTTTCTCCATGGTGTAGTTATACCTTCAGGAATAATATTATTTCCTTTAGATGGATGTTCTTTGATTCAAAGACATAGATCCACTGTAGTCCTGTGTTTTTAGGCTGCAGTGATTGCAAGGAAAAAATGTTCTGTGTTTGCAGGATAGGAAGCTTTTGGGAAAAAAAAGTTGAATGGTTTCCATAAGGGGCCCATATAGAATGTGGGCCAACTAGCCAAATATTCTCATAGGAGGACAAAAGCAAGCCAAAACTGGTAGTAGAAGTCTTTAAGAAGCTTATTTGCTTTGTGATGTGGAGGGAAGAATTTATATCTGCTACATGCATATCCTGAGGGCCTGGCACAATGTCCTTATCCTAAGGTTTTATGCAGAGTTATGGAGATTTCTGAACACATTATTGCCAAACACCAAACAAATCAATGATAGTTGCACCGCACATTTAGCTACAATTTCTAATAATTAGAAAATTAGAAAAATATTGCCTGCTTTCTTAGATTCATTTGTTAAGAAAAACCCTGCAAAAGGTCATACTTGTGCAAAAATTACAGAATTTGACCATTAGCCCTGTCTGCCTTGCTTTTCCTGTCTCTGCTTTTTGTGTAACCAACTCCCTTGAGTATTGAAAATTTTGATGAATTAGGTCATATTTACAAAGCACTTTGAAGTTGGAAGGCAGTGAACAATTATTCAGCATTATAACTTTATTTTTCATTAGAGTGAGATACTTGCTGTAAAGCAATGAGTGCAATTTAAAGTTACCATCAAAGACTACAAAGGACATGTGCTCCTTTTTGCTTTGAAA
>WEIU01012098.1:65724-79348 GCA_013389925.1 Aegithalos caudatus
GAAGTCATGGTTTTAGGGGAAATTGTTCAACTTCACTCTTGTTTACAGACAATTTGTTCAAGAAGAACCTTGGGAACAGTGAGAACATTGAATTGTATTGGACTTGCATGAGGTTGGTGTAAAGTGTTACTCCAGATTTGTCTGTTTAAACACCACTTCCAAATATTTCTAAATAAGTAGGCTTTCAACTCTGCCTCACAGCAAATTTAAAGCGAGTTATCTTAACTAAATAGATTGTTTACAATTTGGGCAGCATAATTAAATTTGGTTTAGATANTACATAATAGAAATTAATATCTAACAATAATTTTTTCATATATATATATTTGATATATATATATAATTAAATAAGTTGTCAGAGCTTAAGTTACATGACAGTATTTTTCTGGGCTTGTTTTAAACAGAGAAGCAAAGAACAATTGGAAGTATATGGATATTTCAAACAATGTTTACAACTTTTTTACCTCAAAATCAAGAAAAAAATTTGTTGGAGAGTCAGGCAAGTGTTTTCTTATGTCATTCAAGGCATCTTGTCTGTCTTCCACAGCACAATCATGCATAGCAGCCAGAGTAGATGGGTACTCTACCCTTTTTGGTTTCAGATTTAGGGCTAGAGGTATGTATATGCCACATAAGTATCTATAATTTAACAGATGAGCTTTTGCTGTGAACTTTGCATTCTGCACCATCTGTCACTGCCTACTTTCCTTTTGCAGAAGATACAAAACCTTTTTTACTCTCCACGGATTTCCTAGAGATCTCTCACAGTCCTCCAACACCTCTTCATCTAAATAGTGCCTGCTAGTAGTTTTCACTGAAATCAGAACTAGATATGTCAAATGTAAGCATAATCCCAAGACTTTACCTTCTAAATTTCTGACACTGTGGTTCAGGGAAGAAATCAACCTTTCCATTCGTATCACCTTGTACAACAAAGTGAGTTCAAAGAGGTTCTAATGAAAACCAGACATTTTTATTGACCTTGGAAGGTAGGTTAGGGTGAAATGCAGACCTTACAAGCACAAAAGGATAAGTCAAGAAATTCACACATTGTGCAAAACCAGCACACCCACAGAAATGCCAGGGCTTTCTCCTTTGACTCAAAGGGGGATGGAAAGCTGCAGAAGCAACAGACCCAGGTAATCTGCTGACCTGTGGTGCCTGCTGACCTGTGTCTTGTGATATGTGAAGGCAATTATATGCTATTTTATATGGATGTCTTAGAATTCTTATTAATTCTAGTTAGCTTCTTTGGCTGGGGAAAAGTTCTGGTTCTGGAAACCTTTGCAGTGTTTGCATGGGGAATAATCTGCAGAACAGGATTAGACCTCACACTGTGCATCTGGCTTCATGATTTGGGAAGGACAACAACTCCTGAGTGTTTCTTACACTGTTAATGGATAGCTAAATCTCACATGTCAGTGCAACATAATAATTTGATACTTCTCATATATATAGAAAAGATATGACTTTTCAAAGCTCAGAGTACATCCTTCAGCAGCCAAGAGTTTGGGAATTCAGCATTTTAGGATCCCACTGAAACAAAAACTTTTTAATGTCTTCTGATGAAAAGTGTTTAAAGGTATGTCCTTGCCATGTCCCAAATTGTTTTTCTTTTTGTGTTACTACAGAATTAGGGAGAAGTGAGAGAAAAGCCTAAATCATTTTTTTTCCCAAGAATCCATAGTCAGTACTTAAAAGTAACTTGAGGTCTGTCAAGTCCTCAAGCATTAAAGCAATGTTTCTCCCTCTCCCTGTCAGGTTACAATTTAAAAGTTAAGCTATCAAAGATGAAATTAAAAATCCTTATTTGCTTAATTACAAGACACCTTTTTGTGTCATTTTTTTCACTTGCCTGTACTAAAATATTTTCCTATGCAAACTTACTCAGTTTGAAAATAAAAAATTAGGTTTCCACAATTAAATTATTTTTTCTCTAATAAGAGAAATTACATCCCTAAAAAGTCTAGTTGTCCTGTATATACTCATAACAAGTTTAGAAATGATGTTACATCCAGTTAAATAAAAGAGAAGGTATATGCTTGAAATTGTCATCTCAAGACTTTTTTTGTATCTATAGTTAAACATGTCTTTAAAAAAAAAAAAAACAACAAAAACCAAAAAATTAAAAGAAGCTTGATTTTTATAATGGCACTTCATGAACTGGCACAACTGTACCCTCGTCTGTTACTAACAGCTGCTGAAAGCCCTGCCAATATGTGCTAAACAAGAGTAACACCAGTATTAAAATCTCTGGTTATTCCAGCATCCCAAAGGAAAATTTAAGACAATTTCTACATAAAATGCCTTTTACATTATGGCACAACAAATATGGTTGTGCATATATCTTAAAATATGTTTAATCTAGAGTGTCAGCCTGTCTGTGCTGCCTTCAAAAACTCATTTAAAAACACTTGCCTTCATAGAGAGGTTATTTACTATCAGGCTGTCAGTATCTGAACTTACTGCAGTAAAATTTAGAGTAATAATCTTTCTTTTTCAAGAAAAATACGACAAGTGAGTGTTAATTCAGTGTCAGGGAAGAACAACTTCAGCCATACTTGAGCATTCTTCAGTCTACAATGTCTATAACTTCTGTAGTTCCATCATTACATTCTGTCTTATCAATCATCCTTTCTGCAGCTTCCTCTGTGGGATTAGTCAGGTGTTGTGCCAGCTGCTGAAAACACACATCATGGGAAAAAAGCTCTTGTTCTATGGGAATCCCTGAAGCTATGGAAGCATGTAAATTACCTTCTGAATTAGGACCCTATGTTGAATGTCTGTAGATACGTACATATAATAACAGTGAAGCATTCATATGTTTTTATGAACCTTTACAGATGTATGCATTAAACAGTCTTTCAGAATTCATTTTTTTTTAAACATCAGGGAGATCTTGAACATAAAATCTCTGTGAAACTAAGGATTTTGGCAATAGCATTTGACAGCTGGTATTTGCAGGGGAAAAATCAGCAAACTGCTTTGAAATTATATTACAGTATTTTTTTTCAAATTATTCAAAATATTACTAAAAGTAGATCCTTAAAATTAAATTTGAGTGAAGAATTCTTTTTACAGTGATCTAGCATACATTTCCAGAGAACAGTACTAACATTGCCAATTTAGCCTAAGGGTTAAAAATTTCTTATATTGATTTATTTTCTGTTGCTCTTTCAGACATTAACTAACCTGTGTTTTATTTGGGAAATGGATACTCATAGTGCATATGCCCAGGAATCAATTAGAATAGTAAAACCTCTCCAGACATACTGAGTATTCTTGAGGTGAAAATACTCAAAATACAGAGAACTACATATTTAAAAATTCAAAATAGACCAAAGCATTAAGCTGAGTACTTAACTCGCATGTAAGACAAATAAGTACTATCTAAATATATTAATAATAATGCTACATGCATATGCTGTATCACTCAAGAGTTATTGATACATTTAAATTTTTTTATCATCAAAATCACTAAAACTTCTGCATGAATACTAAATATGCCAATCCCACCCCCAGTTTAAGTCATCCCCAAACTATTTATGAATCTGTGATGAATTTGTAGGAAGGCATCAAATGGAAATAATGGGAAGAGGTGAGAAAAGTGAGCTGTGGGAGGTGTGAGATAGCCATGAGATTTAAAGCTGTGCCTCCCATAGGAGAGAGCACTGTGCATGCCTTGCAGAANCAAAAAATATATGCTTGTGTAGTAAAGGTGGTGGTTTCTATTCCATTGTTTTATATAGCTGTGCTCCTTCAGAGGCAAGCAAGGGATGGAAACAGACTGTGATTGATTTCATCAGTACCAAGTGCTCAGCTTGTAGTGCTGACTCTTCTCTAGGTGTGCAGATCACAGGAAAACCATTACTACATTGCCCCATTTTTGTCAGACTGAAGATTGCCATGGCCACAGTATATGAATGCTTCACAACTGCTAATTAATTTCTTTTCACAGGACTCTTGAGATAGCACAGTTTTCTTGTCCTCATTTTCTAGAAATGGAATTGAAATACAGGGGAATTAGGTGCTTTGTTCAAGGTCACAGAGGAAGTTGGGACAGAACTTGGAATATAGCCTAGCTCAAAAATTGTGCCTTAACTAATATAACACTTCCCTCCCCCTGAGGTATCTATGCAAAGGTAGTCACAACACAGCTCTTGGTGAATCAAAACTCCTCCACAAATAGCAAGCAAAACTCAAAAGGTTTAGTTCCAGTAAGAGTACCACTATTTCCTAAGTAAAGGAGATACTCTAGAAATGTTCTTTAAGGATATTTTGAAATTTCTACCTTAAACAAATTAAACCTAAATGAAATCCTAGAGGGATTTCTTTGTTGGTGATTTTTTAAATTTTTTGTTTTTAGGATTTTAGCTACACTGCTATATTTTTGTTACCATTTTTATCATTAATGGTATGATCTGGTCAAAGATTTAGCCTCAATTCTTTTTTTTTTCTTCCTGACAAGTTGTTCTATCCTGTATCAGTGTCTAGATGTGCCATCTAAAAGGTTTATCCATTGAAAATTTACAAGCAGATTTGTAATTTGTCTCTGGGAAGGCAAAAACTCGAAGTAGATTATCATAGGAAAATAAGGTTTTCATTGTCTTTTCTTTGAAGCTACTTATGTTTTGTTCGTTAGCTAGATCCCATACTTCACTTACACTGAAGAAAAAGAGATGGGTGTGCTGTAAAGATATCACATTGATTTTCAACAGTGTCTAATGTCTGAAACAATTTCATTATCAGGGAATAACTGGACTGAATGCATGCATCCACACTGAAGGTCCATTTTGAGTGGCTGGAGATCTTCTGTGTTATACTATAACAGTAATCTGGTTCCTAAACAGACAATCTGAGATTTGCGCTCACTTTCTTGTAAAAAACAAGTAAGATTAAACGAATGGAAATATTTTAATGTGCAAAATTATTAATAGATTCACTGTAAAATTAGTAGCCTGGTCAGGATAACTTGTGGGTTACCTAAGAACAGCATGGAAAGTGATTTTTTCACCTTGGTCACTCAGTATTTAGTACCTCCTGAAATTAGTACACCTGCAGTGCTGGGTTTAGAACCGTCTTAACATACAGCTACTAATCAAGGCTCTAAAAGTTGTGTGTACTGTTATCAGTCATTTGCACCTGTAAATTCTTGAGTATGTACAATAATTTTTACTAAAATCACTCTGTTACTGAGAGTTTATCTAACATATCTCAAAAAAAACTTCTGTCTGGCTTGTGGCATTTTAGATACCTTGTGTCTTGCCCAAGGTCTTCTAAAAAGCAAAACAACCTTCAAAAACTACATTTGTGCTGGAACTTCGTTTGGTAAAAGATCACAAAGGAAATCTTTGTTTTTAACCAATGAGTTATCGTAGGGGCATTTTTAATTAGTTAACTTAAACTTATTAGATCCAATCTTTGTATTATGTAACATATTTGGCCCCAAATCCCCTCATAGCCTGTTACTTTTCCTATTGATCAAGCATTTCTCCACAGTGGTTTGCACAGAAAATGCTGTGCACTGGAGTAATTTCGGTATTTTGGAGTAGATTGAAAGAGACAGGGCAGCCGCTGCAGGTCAGATCTGCTGGGAGATCTGCGTTGTCATAATAAGCCGGTTTCTCAGTAACTTACAGCAATGAAGTTCAGAGGCAGCCAGCTCTAGCAGCTGCTGAGCAGACTAAATATTGATTGGAAGGGAAAAATGAGAGACATGGTGACCTTCTATTCAGAGCCTGACAAAAGTGTGGTTGGAATGATGCTCTTGCTAACGCAGTGCCTTCCTAGTTATCCTGCATAGTAGCGGGAGGCCGCTGTGCTTCCTTCCTGCCTCAGATCTTCCGCTGCTGACTTCTGACATCAAGTCATTAACTTTGTTAGCCTTGCTCCTCCCTTGGAGTTTCCTAAAGGAAAGACAGATAAGTTCTTCTTAACTTGAGCCTCATGAAAGTCATGAGAGTCATTTTCAAGTGTAGTTGAAATGAAACTCCCTCAAGCCTACCTGTATTTTCAGCAATTAATGGGGGAAGTATTTACCATTCAAAAGGCTTTTGCTGTTTGGATTTCCTCCAGTTCAGAATCAGCTCTATCAAATTGGCCAGTGCAATTTATTATCTCCTCAGGGACATTCAGCTGTCCCAGCCAACCTTTCCCAGAATAGATCCAGCTGTGTCCTTCTGGACAAAATCTTTCCACTCCCCTAAAAATGCAGTCACTGTAAGGATGTCCTCGACAGAACTATTAAAGATACCCTTAGGCCCAGCTCTGCATTAATGACCTATAGCTCATGACTTCCATTTCAGCTGTATATATTTTGATGTGAGGGTTAAGAAGGATAGCATAGGTTAAAGTACAGCAGCAAGATCCTCGGGGAAACAAAAGTGCAATTATTCTGTAAATGGCAATTCAGAATTAATGGTCCAGGAAAATGACTTTGCAGAGAAGTTCAGCTCCCATGATTTTATCTGGAATTGACAGGAGTTAGAAGACAGTCCATTACATGACAATGCCGTGCATTTTTCTTAGCATGTTTAATCTATAGATCCTGAAATTTTTCTATGTCTTGTCACAATTTTGTAAATGCTGGCAGTGAGAAATCTGGAAATGAAGAAATTAGTCTAATCTAGCTTGCTCAGTGATGTGTTCAGCTGGTGGCTACTAGATGAAATTGTAACAAAAGCATCCAAGTTCCTTGGTGTAATATCAGTTTATTCTGACAGGTACTTCACTGATTATGCTTTGAGCATCAGTGGTGAAAAATTAAATGGATGATAGAAGTCAATGTTTTCAGGAAGTGCATTTTGCTTTAAATCATGTAGAAGTTCTGTATGAAAATATATATGAGAGAAAATAACATTATTGAAAGAATATATTAGAAAATTTGACAGGAAGGAAAATTGATTTACCTAAGGCATAAAAAGGTCATACCTAATATAAATATTTATATAATATTAATGTTATTTTGCACATAGCATGTAGATATCCTCATTTATATAAACATCTTAAAGATAAGCAAGGGGGAAAAGCCTATCTTAAATTATTATGTTCCTTTTTAAAAACTCAAGGAAACTCTTAGGTCCAAAAGATTACTGTGTAATGAGGAAAAAAAAAAACAACCCAAAACCAAAACAACAAAACAAACACAAAAACCAACAACAACAAAAACACAAACAAACAAAAACCCCACCAAAAACAGAAACCAAAAACCAAACAGTAAAAAAAGAAAATAATTATTCCTAAACTGGGCTGCTAGAATGGAAGGTGGTTTTATCATTGAGAGAAGATGGAGTTACCACTTCAGACTATTTAAAAACACAATCAGCTGAGCAGTGTGGCTCACAGCGATTAATCTGTTTCAGGTGTATTTTACCAGTCAGGCTGCAGCCTAAATTAGGCTTGTTACTTATCAAGCTTTTATTCAGAAACTTATTTCAGGTTATTTTATGGTCATAATTTTAATGCTGCCTTGATGACTATATTTTTTAAATGAAGAGTTAGGCTTTTCTGTTTGTTTTTAGAGAAAAGTAAACATGCTTTTCAATATGCTCAAAATCAGTTGCTGCTTAGTCTTTATCCTTCCTTAGAAGGGGAATATTTTTTTCTTGGGTGTTCAGTTTTTGAAACATTCATTTTCAGTGATCTCCATAATTTTGTGAGGCACTGTAGGTAGCTGTGTTACTGGAGAAGACAGAAAATCTCATGCTAGAACAATTTATCCTCTCGATTATTCAAATCTGAGGTGGGCAATTTGCTGTGTGCTTATTTTGACTACTGTTTTACCAAAACAGCACCGATTAAACAGAGATACTTTCTGTAAAGGGGTTTGGATTTCTTTCTTAAAGGTAATTGCTTTCTAAATATCTGCATGAATGTTAGTAGGTGTGTAGACCCATATGCATAAATTTTTCTTTAAAGTTTTTAACTTTGTTTTCGATTTAAAAATCAATTTAATCCTAGAGAGAGAGAGACAGGAAGAGATATCAAAGAGATAATTTTATAACTTCTGGATCTGTGATCTTCATGATTTATCATTTTAATATTTTTTATTAATAAATGTATTCACTTTTTCCAGAATGTGTGAGGAAATGCTCTCTTTTAGAAGCTGAGGTACTTAAAGCAGGTCCGCTTTTTCTGGTTTGTTTGTTTAACAGTTTGTCTAATAGTTACCCTTAATGATTATAAAGACAGTGTCCTGCCCCTACTCGGATTTCTATATGCTTTACTAAATAAATCATTAGTTTTATAGGTGCTAACACCACAGACTATATTTATGTAAATGTAAACAAGCTCCACCTACTTTTACATCTATTCTTTGATCTGGACAGCTATTCCGATGATTTAGCTCAGTATCCTATTACGAGCATTATTCATAACTATCTAGAATACAGCAGTCATGCAGACATGATCTGGGTGAAGGAAAGGAGAGTGTTTAAAACACGTGGTATGATAAAATACTTGGAAGTCTCATTCTGGTGACATTTTATAAAGTATGACTAAGAATTTTAGAAAACTGTAAAATTTAAAAGAAAATCCTTCTCTTAGACTAGTGCCTTAAATTATGATTTTAACATTCACATTAGGGTAAAGGTTTACCCACTTGAATCTTAGACTTAAAGAGTAAGCAATTTCCTTTTTTGAGTTCCCAACACACACACACACACGTGCACAGAGTCACACACATATACAAACTGCAACACATTAAAGTGGGATGACATTGGAAGAATTTTCTTGCAGAGACATAATCAAGAGATCATGGTTAACTTACTTCTAAGTTTGCATTTTCCAGTCCAAAATTTTAATTTCAATATAATTTCATCTTTGCTTTGAATTTCCTGGCTTTCGGTGATTATTTACAGGTTGGTTTGGTTTTTTTAATGCTTTATTGGATTCCTTGATCTTTTTCAAAAATAAGATAACCTGAGAATGTTGTGAGCCTCATCTTAAATGGAGTGCTCAATTCAAAATGTTTTTTTGAAGAACTTGAAAACCTCAGCAGCTTATATGTTAGTTAGTTAGTAGATTCTGACTAATTTTTAATAGCTCATAAGCATCTAAGTTTGTGTACCTGAGTAACTACCTGGGTAAATGAAGAAAAGCTTAGGCTTTTTTGGATGCAGTTACAATGTAAATAAAGGTCTAAGATGCATGAAAGAACTCTAAAAGCTCAAAATGTAATGAAAGGCCTCTAGCAATGAGGCATGTAGGTAGAAGAGCTGCTTTCCAAGAAATTCTTTAATGTTAGTTGTATACAGAAAACACAGGGAGACCAGTGAGTTTCAGAGAAGCTAACTGCAGCATTGCAGAAATTAATAATGCTGCCATTTGTTTAGTAAGCCTGTGAGATGACTTTATCTAAACAGCATTTCAAATGTACTTTAATTCTAACTACAGGATCCTCATCTCAGGCTGGGAAAGCAAAAAAGAGTGCAATGATCTCACCTAATCTGACGATCCTTATGAACCAGCAGCTGTGCCCCATCCTGCCTGCAGACACTTGCACTATGGATTCTGATAAATCCCCCACAAAGTGCAGTTACCAATATTTCTTCTCTCCAGGAACTACAGACTATGTGTCATTTATCTTGGAAAATGTAGAAACTCATATATTCAAGTTTATATTTCTAAAATAATAGTAAGAGGAGATTAATTATTTGAATATAGATACCATTAATTTATTTAATAATGAACAAATTCTCAAAATAATACTGGAAAAAAAAAAAGAAATTCGATAAATACAAGTTGAAATAAAAAAAAGCAAGACTATAGAAAAAGTTTAAATTTAGCTAAACAGTAGATATTTTGAATTTATATTTAAGTAGTACTAAATTTATGATATTGTAAAAAGTAGTCTGTGTTTACATGCTCATTGTATCTTTAATATAACACTCTTTCAAATATTAATGGTTGAAAATGGAATTTTTAGTGAATAATACCCCATGAGAATGTCATACCTGACATGAGATGACTACATGCAAATTATATTTTTATAGTAAAAATATTTTAAGACACAATAGAAAATTCTAACCTTTACAGTACTAAACCACAAACTCATTACTGAAATAAGAACTAAGGAAAATAATGGACCTTTCAGATCTGAAGTACTTTTGATCTAAATTGCATTTTGCTGGATATTATTTTGTGGGAAATGGAATACTGAAGTGACAGCCACTTCACTCACCATCACGGTAACAATCATCTAGCTCCTCCAACAATGAATCTCTGAAATTTCATATTTTATATGGGAAGCCACAGTAAATACATAATTTCTTAAGTGGATGAAATACATAAGGATCATTGAGAATATAATAATTTTCATAGTGTCATATTGTTTATAAAATTACTGTAATTTAATAAGAAAACTGATGAGGCTCAATACATAGGATATACATGATGGATACATATGAAAACAACTTTTCCAATAACAAATCATTAAAAAAACCTTTATTTTTTTGAAATCTCAAGTAATATTTGTTACTTTCCAACATCTGTATTAACTTTTCTTTCAGGTGCATCCTCACTACCTTGTTAACCTACTTTGCAGATGGAATGCAATTCCCTCGATGATTTTAAGCTTTGATTTCTAAATTTTTAGGCAATTTTTGCATGTTCCCATGTACTGTAGTTGTTTTAGTTTTGCTGAGTAACTTCCTTCTTCTAGTTTCCCTTTTGAATTCAAACACATTGATTACTAATTTTTTTTAAAATTGATTTAATTTCGTTTTATTATTTGATTTAAATAATTTCACATGGGAATTAAATAATGATAACTTGAATGAGATGTATTTTCTGTCACAAAACCTTTAATAAAGTTGTTGTTACTTAGGAAAGCTAAGGACTGTCACAGGTGGTGCAGTGAAGTGGATGGGTGAAGCTATCACCACCTTTGATTATTTGCCCTGCTTCTGAGGCATTTTACCTCCCTTCCTGGACAGCTTTTTAGTCCATTTTTGGGCTAAGTCCTTGTTCAATGTGATTTTCAGTGTGCACTAGAAATCCTTCTGTGGGTGACACAATCAGCCAACAGTTTCTAATCAGTTTTCAAAGTCTGTCAGAGCCTTTGCTTTCAAATGGTGTAACCACAAAACACAGAAACTTTATGGAGGGTGGAACGTGAGGAAGACCTTATGCAAAAAGGGTGATGCCAGGTGAGTATAGGTACCTCTAAAACATAGTGGCCACCAGAAATTGCAACCAGTGCAATCTTGCTGGGTATTTTTCTTTTTTTTTTTAATTACTTTCTATATTCTATTTAAAGATCATTTTAGAAACCAAAAAAGTCTTGAACAATCAGCCGATTCATTGGATATGTATTTATTGTCATCCTTGGATGACTCTATACATGAAGATCTGTATATTAAAACTGATATAATTGGTTGCTACTGTTCTAATTGGAAAAAATTAAAATTGTTAAGATAGTTTTATTTTACTTCCTTTTCTGAGTGCATCAGCGTGAGCCAGCAGTTTCTTTATGCAGAAATTAAAGGAGGCTACAACAAGGAATGGGGCCACAAGGGCATATTATAATCATGCAGATATCGCAACATATATTGCATCATATATTGCAAAAACAATAAATTTTAGTTTCTCTTAGTCATGATCAGAAAATTACAGAGAGTTAATGCTGGTTTTCAATTTATGTAGGCAGGATAAGAGTGGTTTTACACTACTGGGGAGTAATAATATGTTTTTTCTGGAAAGTAATGTATAAAGAAAGATTAATGAAATACAGAGAACTGAGAGTGCTGCAGTCCTTTTGCTATTTCTGTTGAAGTGGGTGTGTGTAACTGTGCACACAGGTAGCAACCCTTGAACAGCATGATGTGGGGAAAAGAATTAAGAGTGTTCATTGTGGTCTGTAAAACTGTAAAATAACCCATCAACAGTCTGAGGAGATTAGCTATGTCCTGTTAAAACAGACATTGCAATACTAATATTTCATGTGAGGAAGAATGTTAAATAAGAGCTTGGTAACTACTGTGTATAACACTCTTGCTATCTACCTGCTGTTGACTGGATTTCACTTTCTCTCAATGTCCATCTGCCTGTTCTATTTTCATCCTAGTTTGTGATGTACGTCATTGCTCTTTTCTGTGATGTCAACAGACTTTGTTGATGTAAACAACTGTGGACTCCTAAAAGGCTGTGCCTTGTGAGTCATGAGTACCTAGGGCATCCAGGATTTTATTGGAATCTTTCATTCTCTCTATGGGTACCAAATGCTCCTTTAGGCATCGGTTCTATTGTCAGGAGAGAAATTTATCAAAATTTTGCACCAGGAAGAGAGTCTTAAAGAAAAAAACAGCAATCTGAGCTCGTGATACACATATCCAAGTACCTACCTAGAGTAAAGGTAGTATTGCTTTTAGAAAACAGGAATACCAAACCAAAAGGGAAAAAATCAAAATCCATCATCATTCTTCAGATATAAGGCTATCATAATAGGTGGTTCTCTTGAAGACCACTAGAACCTATGAATCCTTTTTATATTAGCCATGTTTCAAAAAGCAACTAGGAAGACTTTAAGAGTTTCTGATTGGGAGCTCAGTTTTATGACAACTTCTTATGTGCAGAACAGACCTTTATTTCAGAGTATGAGTACATTTTGAACTGACAGATTGATATAGCCAGATTGTGGTGCAAGTATCACAGAGATTACGATACTATTAGTTGGGGTTTTTTGTTGTTGTTATTGCTTTTGAGAGAATAATTCAATGTAGCAAATACTGTAAGAGAAAACATATATTAGAGACTTCTCAACCAATAATGACCAGAAGTGTAAAATCAGCCAAAGAGTTGGTTGAAGTCAATATCTTTAAGAAATAACTTCAGCCTGGAAATAAATAGGCATAATAAATTACTTGTAAAAGAAATTTCAATAAGTTATTCATGTTTGAATGTGTACTACAAAATTGCAACTAAGTAAATTTTGCTCATAATAAATGCTATAAGTTATAATAATAAATCAAATTTAAGAACTCAAATCTTGAAAAGATATTGTATGAATTTTGAATCTTATAATATATGTGATACCTATTAATGCTTATTTTACGGCTAGAGAGGCAGAGACATATGAATCTTGCCTCCCAGTATCATTTGTATTTTCACTTTGGGGAAAGAATTAGTATGATTTCAGGCTAAAGAACTGCCACTTCAAAGAATTACGTATTTGCATATGTAAGTTCAAGAAAACAGTTGTGGATGTGTACTTTTTTCCCAGTGTTAATATGCAAACTAATGATCTTATATTAGTCCTATAGTTTTTCATGTAAAAGGAACATTATCAAATTTATTTTTTCTCTGAAACTGTGACAAATATACATAGAAAAAATGTAATCAATTTCTATGTGATCGTCAGTACCGAATAAAATTCAGTATATTTTAGTCATTTTGTTGCCATGCCAGTTCTTGCAATTTTTATCTCAGAGAATTCACCTGAAAGCTACAGATCCTAGACTCATGGAAGTTTGTCAATATTTTAGGTTTTATTAGAAAAACTCAACAACTTTATAAATGACAAGGACCCCTCCAAATATCAGCTCTAAGTTGCAATTAAAAGGAACCCTTTTTTAATGTACCTTTTTCACTGATAAGTGAAAAATGTCTTTTTTTTTTTTTTTTTTTT
>WEIU01012098.1:79381-107321 GCA_013389925.1 Aegithalos caudatus
TTTTTTTTTTTTTTTTTTTTTTTTTCTCATGAGGGATGTCAACTCTTTGCCACATTGCTAATGAGAGCCTGTCGTTTTCCATATCTAACTTTAGCTCATTTTAAATTGGTATTTAAATGTTTCATCTAGGAGAACTCAAAAATACTTTCTTCAAAATTTTTATAATTATTTTTCTTTACAAGTGCATCTCAGTACACTTTTGGTTGCTTTGCACGACTTCTCTATCAGAACAAATATTAGGTTAATGAGTAATGTTCTGGGTCCTTATGTTTGGTGAAAATTTCCCTTCTAGGAGATTAATATTCCAAGCATGAATTGTATTTTATTGAGGAAAACACATTCTAAGAACTATGCTGTTGATTGTACACAGAAAAACAAATCAACCATAATTAAATGTCATGTTAAGTTTCCGTGAAATGTCAGTGGGGAGTCACAAATGCACTTTAAAATACTTTGAAAACAAAAATTGCCTTATATTCCCTGGTTTAAATTATGTTATCAAGAAGCAGATCTTTATCTTCATTTTAATCTGCTTCCTAAATAATGAATGGATTTTGCTGCTAAAAATGCTGCTGATTGAAAAACAGTCTGCATGTTTCAATCCAAGATGCAGCCATTTGCACTCATTCCTGGAAGCTTGCTTTCTGTATAATTCTTTGTTTTGACCTTCTGTAGTAATGATGTTTTCCACACTCTATTCTGCATTAAAAAAAGGCTTTCTTGGGACTGACTACATGTACGCTGGAGAGGCAAGGGAGCAGTGAATAACTGCAGAGCTGTGGTGGAGGTTCTTGGGGAGTACTGGGGCTCCTCATCAACCACCACAGAAAAGGCTGACTGACTATTGTGTCAAGTTTGCATGAGATCAAATTCTGAGCTTGCTTTCCCTCGGTAGTGTATCACATGCCATGGGCTCTCTTCCTATTCCTTTTATCAACTTGCTGACAAAGAGAAATCTTACAGCTTTTCCTAAAACCAATCTCTGTTTTGCAGTTTAAGGGTGACCAAAAGGAAAAATATCCACTCGATCTGTCGCACTTAATTCCCTTCTGAAGGAAGCAAAAATGCTGACAAAGGACATTCTGTGTCCTAAACCAGATATTTTTATTATCAGGGTTTTTAAAATTTAACTTCATAAGTAGTAACACAGAAATATTCTACATATTTATATAGGGAAAGTAATGGATTCCAATATATGAATTGCAATTTCACTTGTTCTAAAACTGAGGAGAGTCAGAGTCACTGATTGTCAAAGTGGTTTTCATGCCTAATAAAAAATAGTAAAAAAGTAAGATTGAGCTTGAATTTTTAATCTCATGCAAAGACTATAAGTCTCAGTAAGAGACTCACTAACGGTTTCTGTTTATTTTATTTTATTTTTTGTTTCATTTTTTGGTCTGGATTTCTAACACATTTGACTGTGTCCATTTTTTTCATGTTTTTATCCACATAGGTTATGGTTATAATGATAATGGCAGATGGAGGACATTATTCGGGAGACCACTGTGAAACTAATGAAATGTGTAAGCAAGGGCAGAAAGGAAGTGGATGGAAAGAATTTTGGACTATGACAGAAACTTGAATTTTTAAGTTTGTTTTTTGCTTTTCTTTTTTAGAAATGTCTGTGTGGAGCATATGCTTTTGCCATCTATGTAACAGCAGCCAGTCTCATGGCTATATTCTTTGAACCAACAGCCTAGGGAGATGTTTCACTGACAGCAGTATATTTGTTGCTACTTATCTCACTTGTATTTTGTTCTCTTTTAGATAACAAAAGGTAGAGAAATCTTGGGAAATGTGTGAATGTATGAGCTAAAGGATTACAACATAAGAGGATAGTTTTGGTTTGCATTTGGCAAAATCTGAATTCTTCTGCAGTTACATTTATGGGAGAACTATTGGTCTGTCTTATTATTTTTGGATTTTTTTGGATAAGGGAGAAAAAATAAATCTGGATATATAAAGTTCATTGAAAGTATTGTAAAACAGTTAATGAAGCTTCTAACTGTACATACTAACATGCCTGTGGTTTCTAGGACACAATAAATTTACTTTGGAAGGAAATTCTTAATTACAAGTAGGCATCCAGAGCCTACATCTGTTGAGGTTTTGCATCTCCTCAGAAGCATGCATGATAGTCTTTCTTTCAACACTGAGAACTTTGCAAGCAAGTAATTTGGCATATTTAAGCATATATAAGCTTTCTGTTCTTGACACAAATGTTCTGCCTTTGGTGTGTAGAGCTGTTCAACCTGTTTGCATTTTTACAGCTCACATCTCAATAAGTTTCAACTGTTTTATTATACTGATGGGACTTCAGTACAATTCAGATATTTCAATGTCATTTCTAGTACTTTTTTTTTTTCAAGTACTTCTGGTGGTTTTTTTAGTACTTTTTAAACAGATTTGCCACCTATTAGCACAAAAAGGTGCCAAAAGGGGTGAGAGGAAAGATGGCCAGAGGTCTTTGTAATATATATACATATATATATATGTGTGTGTGTGTGTGTGTATATGTGTGTACGTATATATATGTATATATATATATATAAAGTTGTTCTGTACTTGAAGAGGTGTCCTATGAGACATTGACTGCTAAATGCAGATTTAATGCAGAAAATCCTCCCTCTTCTCTTGGTATAGCTCAGTTCCTAGGTGTTGGCCAGCTCCAAGTGTCTTGCAGAGTTTGGGATGTAGTGACAAACTCAGACTGTGGTCCCCGCTCTCCTGAATTCTTCTGGTGTCAATGTCAATCAAATTTCTTGAGTAGAATGTAAATCAGAGAACTTTACAAATATAGATGAAAAGCATTGATTGTACATTGTCTTACTATAGACTAATATCCTTAAAAGTGTCTTTTTGCTATTATATTTCTTACGCTAACTTCTTTGTTAACAGTGAACTTATATCCAAGGCCATTGGAAAAAGGTGGCTGGAGTAAAATGAGAGAAAACCGGGAAGTTATACAGACATTCTAACAGAGGCTGTAAAGATATAGAAATTATAGGGTGAGATGTTGTTGCTACTCACTTGATGGAAGGTGGTTGCAACTGAAAACCTGTTCCACACTGATTCCCCACACCCACAATCTGCAACTTTAAGCACATGCTAAGGGAGAAGGAATGGAGGGTGGAGCGGAGTGGGAACACCTCGGCCAGGCTCTGTTAAAACTCTTGCGGGGACGGGCACTTATGGTACCTTGTAGCTGATAAAGAGCAAAGCAGCTGTCAACCAAGCTAAACTGCCTGCCACTCTAGCAGGCAGCTCTGTGCAGACTGCCCACAAAATGACACATTGGTCAGGCACAAGGCTCTCGGCTCTCCTGGGCACTGACAGACAGAAGAAACACTAAAGATTTGAGGAAATCTCCATTTTTCACAAGATGGCTCTGAAAGAAGACGTTATTTGTAGTTTTATGCACATTAACTATATGGGCAGGATCTTTCTACAATGTGTTCGATAGTAGCTCTAACTTTTTCCTAACCAGGTATGTAGAGAATCACTTTGTAAGAACTTCTGAATCATGGATGCAAAATTTAGCAAGTAAGATGCTTCTGTCAAGCAGATTGTTTCTCAGCTAATTTGCTGATGTAGCAATGTATATATTCACAACTTGCACATTGATCCAGTACTTACATTGCATTTTATTAAATTGCATTATGGAGTATTTTGATATTTGTTTCTCACGGTGCATACAATTTTGTATTGACTCCCTGCCTGCATTGTAAAAAAAATCAACACTAAAGCTGGAATTTTGTCAGCTTCTGTCAGAAAGGAATGAGTGGAGTTTTTTCATGCATTTTCATGCATACTGTTAAAAAGCAGCTTGCTCTACACTGTCTAGTACATGTCTTCTATGTTTCCACTAAGGGTAATGAAAATTGCAATTGATATTAAATAGCAAAATAGCAAATTCAGCCATTATGAACACCTGATAAGACAAATTAAAAAAAAAAAAAAAAAAAAAAAAAAAAAAAAAAAAAAAAAAAAAAAAAAAAACAAAAAAAATAGTTTTAGAAAAAAAAAAAAAAAAAAAAAAAAAAAAAAAAAAAAAAAAAAAAAAAAAAAAAAAAAAAAACAAACCCCAGAACTGATGTTATGAAACAGGAAATAAATTACTGCTCTGTTAGGAAACCAGTGCAGATATAGAAGATTATAAGTATAGAGTCTATTATGTAAAAATTCTTAGCAGTAAAAAAAATCCCAAAACACTGAAAAAAACCCCCACAATTAAAAGATATAGGCAAACTGTGTTACTGTGTTTACAAGAGTATACTTTCAAGTGAAATGGGAAGTAAGAAATGTTCAGGTCAAAGCCTTCTTGTAGCCTGTAAAAAAAATGAGATGCAATGTAATGATAATTTTTTGCCACCAGAGAGCTCTTATTGCATTGTATTAACAATGCTATTCAAATATTTATTCATGGGCCCCATAATTAATTCTCATGAAGTGAAAATGCCTTCATATTTTTATTCTCTCCTGTTCTTTGTTCCCTGCTCTACTTGCAATTCCCACAGGGCTATTTCCTGTCATCAAACTGCATTAAGGAGAAAAAAATAAGACTGCATAACTGACTGCATAACCAGAAAAAGCCTTTCTAAAATCACAAAAATGAATTACTTAGAAACTAGTTTAGCTTACCATTCTTTTTTACATAATACTGTTTTAAAACCCTATGCATCTTCCCATCCTATATTGTCAAAAAGTCCAAAACTGTGAAAATTGCAGTACATCTAATGTATGTGTTTTCTGAGAGGAGGCAGCCAAACCTGAAAGAACTGATGAAGACAGAGGTTTCTGAACAAAAGAAGAAAAAACACTTTTTCAGGGTTTGGAGTTTGACTCTATTCAAGTCAATATTAGTGATGCATAGTTAAATTGTTTATGGACAGATACTGTTTCTTCTATGGCTTCTATATGATTTTCATATATCACAAAGCTGAGCAACTAGATTTGTTTTAGTAGCAAACACTAAACACTTTAACACTTTTTTAAAGTAAACCATTCTACCTATGTATTTGTTTTCTTACTTCTGACATTTGCATTCCTGCTTCATGTTTCTGGAACCATGATATAAAGTTTCCTGTCTGGTATGGATGATAAAGTTATTTTTTTGTTGTTTGAAGTTCAAGGGGCTTTATAGGCAACCCTCTGAAGGATCAACATTAACCTTTTTTCTCCTGTTATCATTTAGATTTGTCCTTACCCAGTATTTCACTATCAGCCTACATGCTTTCCATATATGATTCTAGTTCACCTATCACCTTGTATATATCATACACAGACTGATTGTAAAAGAATGACAAAATGTGAAAAACATCACTTTACAGCTGATTTTGCACAAGTGCAGGTATTAGCCAAGGTTAAAGAGTATTAAATCAAGCCTCTTAGGAAAAGCTTTTTAATCTTCCCAAGTAACAATTTTTAGGATATTTTCACACATGCAACCTAAATTTTAATTTAATTAATTTTATGTAGCATAATAAAGTACAGTTATATTTTCCTTTTTTTTTTTAACCTGTTCCTCTGTTTGTCCATTTATTTGTGCACCCCCATGTCCTGTGTAATACTGGACTGATTCATCACACATTCAAACTACTCCAGACCCCTAATGATTAATATGAATTTTGTGGACCAAATTTTGTAGGTTTTAAATGCAGTTACTGGTAAAACCAAATTAATCATCACCAGATCCATACTCATGTAATGTGACTGGCACAGTTTCTGCCAAATATGCTGCAAAGGTATTATATATGTTTTATCAGTTTGACAGCTGATCTGAGAATAAAATCATAAATATCTAGCCTGAGTATTCTTCTTATACTAAATATATGATAAAACACTTTTCTAATAACTTGGGTATTTTTAATAAAAGAACTAATAAGATGAACAAATTAGGATATTCAGGGTATCCTCCACTAAACAAAATGCTTGCTATCAAATCTTTAGTTAAGGAGGAGTAAGATTTTCAGAAGTTCCTTCCTTCCTCATTGGAACCCCCTTTCCAGAGCTTTCTTACTTTTGAAATCCTCCATTCCCATCAGTCCCTCAAACCTTTAATCTTCTAAGGTGACTCATGCCCTGGGCGTAACTGGACATGTGACAGTTCCATTCCTCCTGTCTCCTAACCAAGATTCTGAAACTAGTGATGGTATTTTTGCAGTTCCAGTAAATGCCAAGACATGAGATCAAATTATGAGTCAGTGAAAAGACATAGGTACAGGGAGGATGAATGATTAATTCAGGTCTTCACATCTACCTTTCGGAGAGCAAGAAAGGTGACATAATCCTGCCCTGCCTCCCACTCTTGTGGACCCTCCTCTCATGCCTCCTTCCCATGGTTTTCATCTCTTCCCATAATGTATGTGCACAGAGAGAGGTGATACAGAGGATAAATATACCACCCGTGGTTGGAAGGAGCTTTCCCCACATTCCAAAACTCTGTCTCTGCGTGGGTTGTGATATCCCTCAGAGCTGACAGTGTATTTCCCAGTTGATTGCCATTTCTTTGAAGTCTGCATTAATTGTAAAATAAGCTAGCTAAACTATCAAGGAGGTTGGATTTGATGTTATATTCTTGAAAAATCTCCATGAATCATGTGGACATCTGCTGTAGTTATTTAAGAAACAGGTAGTATATACTTGTCCTCTCTTTTCCTTAATTCTAATGTCTAGCAGGATTTTGCACATTGGACTTGCAGTAACCCACTCATGGATTACTTGATGCTTACAAATCACTTAAGGTGATTTGTCAGTTGTATTTATCCGCTTTGAATTGAGATGAGCTGCTTGACTTCTACATCTTCACTTCTGCTACCAGGAAGAATTTGATGGGAGAAGTTACCGAATTACATTCCAGGTGCTATGAAATGGTGGTGTTGTGCTGTGTGGTGTGTTGTATACGGTGATGTTTAATCCCAGAGACTGTACCTGGAAATCCTCCTCATAGTGACAGCATTCTCAGTATTCTGTAAGCCATATTTGCTATTGGTAAATTAAAAAAAAACCTTATATGAGACGTTTCTTCTTTGTCATGCTTCCTATCATAGCCATGTATACTGTGTGAGAAAGAACTTTAGTGAAATATGTCGGTCACATGTATTTAATTTTGCTCTGCTTGGCTCCACAGAGCAATAAGTAATGTCAGGCAAGGTCTGCTGAGCTGACAACAATTTCATTGTCTTGGTGAGGACTTAACTACTTGGTTATCCGTAGAAAATGACATGTTGTGTAGTAGCTCTAGCACTGACAGGTTCAAGGCTGTCATCTTTCACCAGGGTTGTGTCTTCCTATGTGGCTGGTGTTGTCCAAAGGATCCTGCAGTTCCCCCAAACCACAGTCTGAAATCATATTTCAACCTATGGCTAAATCAAGAACATCCCTCCAGGCCAAGATGTATATTTCATCTGCACTTCAGTTCTTCTTCACTGGCAGTGTTGCTGGAGAAACAGCTCAGGGCAGGCTGCAGTTCTGAAATACTGGGATGCCCGAGGGTACATGGAGGTCTGTGGCGCAGGCCACAGTGCAGCAGCTGTGCTGCAAACACTCGCCACATCGCCTCCAAAGTGGGAGTAAGAGACAGTCACACTTCAGGCTGCAGCTAAGGCTAGTCTTGCAACCACTATTTATACATCATAAATGCAGCAGAAAGTATTTGAGGATGGGTTGCAAATGGAAAAATTAACATCAGTTGTCTGAAAGCTTGGTATTCAATTACAACAAATGCAAAACAATTTCTCTCCAGTTCAAAAGAGTAGGGAAAGAAAAAAAAAACAAAACAAATGGGACAGATGAGATGAATTCTAGGCAGGATTTCATAGTCTAAGTAAAAATGATAACTCACCATTCAGATATTTTTAAAATTCATAATGCAGTTTCTATTCTTGGCTAATTTTTCTCAGTAAGTAAATTCATAACACACGTTTCCATTTGATGGTGTATTTCTGCAAATAGAAGTTAAAAATCTGACTGATATTATAATAATTTAAAAATTATTTCTCTAGTAAGATTCTTAATTAGGTGAGAATGTCTAATTTTATTTAAGGCATTATACATGGAAATTTTTAATATTTCTTAATTTTTAAAGTATTTCTTCAAATGGAAGAAAGGCTTATCCAAAAATTTTTGCTGACAGTGTGATTTTTGAATCCTTTTTCATCTGTTCAGTCAAAGCTTGGACTTGATGATCTCAGAGGTTTTTCCCCAGCTTAATTGATTTTGTGATTCTGTATCAGAGATAAATTAGAGAAATAATTGTGACATATTGGGTAGATGCAGAAGTTCGATTTGGGGTATTGTTCAGACCAATGCTTAATTAATTGTGAAAGATCCTGGGAGAAAAATTCCTCTTGTGCTATTTAATTCATATCAGTGACATGTATTTCATAAATTCAGTTCTGTTCCAGAAAAGAACAGTTACAAAGCTAGTTGAAAGGGAAGAACACATTTTCAAATCTCTATTTTTTACTTTAAATACTGCCCTGCTCTGACACCAATGTAGTGACCTGGGAACACTTTTATATGACTACTATTTTCCCTTACAAATTGAAATAAGGGAGAATTGAAGATATATATCACGTTATCATAAAGAATGTTTCAGACTTCGTTGAAATTATTTCTGCAAAATTGATGGAGGAAGTCTCAAAAGTCTTTTGAGATAACTCATTATCTTTCCATGATTCAGCACGTGTTTGCCACCGGTGTGATGCTACCTGCCCAGAAAGGACAGCAGGCACTGGTGGTCACTGTGACTTGGGAGGCTCTGCCCAGAGCCACAGGGTTAGAGCAGCTCTGCTCTATTGCTCCTGTGAGGTGTCTGTAAGCATGGACAGCAGCTTCATGTCCTGCTAGCCAAGGATCAGCCCTGTGCCCTTGGGCACTAAAACAGCTTCAACAGGCCCTCTGCTACCGGCAGGCTGCATGAGCGGGCCTGCTGAACAGAAGGAAGCCCTCCTATGGAAAAGTCTATTATGGGGGGAGCCTTAGCAATATGAATTGTTTCCTCTCTCTTACTCCTTGTTTCTGCCTGGTTGACATTTTGATGTGGTAAATCTGTCGCCATTTCCCAAATCCTCAGTTCACTTCAGTGTAAAACTCTATTGAGTGAATGAATGGTTGATCAGGTGTAGACCTCATTTCTAGCTTTGAAATGAGTTCCAAGCAGCAGCTAAAATGCATGTCAGTTTCTTATTTTGTGTAATGTCACATAGCTCTAAAAACAATTCACAAATACATACAAGGGAAATATATTTTCTAAGGGATGAACAAGTGATTATGAAGAACACAAAAATTGAAAAATAACAATATTTTTGTGGACTTCATTAACACAGACATGAATTTGAACATTCAATAGAACAAGAAGAAAAGGAACTTCAGATAGTCATATTTTATTAATCTATATTGCCATCCAAAAATAGGGAATAAAATTGTTTAAAGCAGTCATTGTGAATTGCCATTATGTCATTTTTCAAGTTAGTCTGTTGACAGAAAATTGCTCCCTAACCTGCAAAATCCCAGATTGTGAGTACAGTCTCTGAGTGATTTTTAGGTAATGGACCAGGTTATATATTTGCATACATAAACTGGTTTGCTGCAGAATTAATTTTAACCTCTAGAATACAGAGTTTTAATTAAATTAATTTGTAATTTTTGTAAGTTTTATATTATATTGTTAGTCTTTATATAGTGTTATTGCATTCCCTGGATTAGAAAAAAAATCAACCTATCTAATAATTTTATGCATGTAAAAAGCCCTATCATTGTCATGTTATAATAAAAAATTCTATTCTAAGCAAACTAATGTTAAATATTTTTGACCATTTTTTAATCAATATGCAGAACACACGAAAACATCCATTCATAATGATTACATGAAGTAAAACACTTAAGAGCAAATAATATTTTTTATTGTGTGCAAGATACATCCAAAAAATCCTTTTAAAAGAAGTACAGGATCCTGTTTGGAATACTCTATATTTCTCTCCCCCTCTGTTGCAATCTATAAAATAATGACTTTGCAGACAGCTTGTTGGCAGATAGATAAATTCAGGCTTCCAGCCCCTGTCTTTGTTTCTCACATGAATATCAGCAACCACTATGTAAAATCAGCAGCATACAAGTTAAACAGAAGTAGCAGATGGGTGAATTTCACACAGTCTTTTCAAAATGAATGTGGATGGGGTGGGGAGTGGGGGGAGAGGGAAGCATGGGAAATTACAGTGTTTTGTTGGTGTAGAATGATGGAGTTGAAAAATATTAGCCTTTCACAGGAACAGAAAATGTAGAAAATAGGAAAAGATTATGGACCAAATGAAATTATCTGAATACTTACTTTTACCTACTTTGGCAGATGTAGGGAGAAACTTTCTGTGCTGCTACTATTTTCCACTTTTCTCTGCATTAGGAATAAAATAATGGAAAAATTAAATTCAAAATCTCCTTCAGTGTTAGAAAGACATAATAGACAATTGTCAGGCTTTAAATATTTTTAACTGCTGATAGAATAAAAGTTAACCTTATTTGGTTGCCATGTATTTGAAAATTCTTTTGCTATGTGAAAAAGAAGAGATAATACACTGTTGATAATAACATCAGCTGTCAGTCTTCTAGTTTGGACAGCATAACACAAACACACCAGAGGACAGAATTTGGCTTTATTACTATCTTTAAATATTCTATGCCTAAAAAACTGAGTTAAATATTTCTAATGGAGTCATCATGCATATGCAGACAATAGGCATTATACAATATACTATACATACTATAGATACTGGCATGGAGGTATTTTGCATTTCTGTAAAGTGTAGCTAATCATTAATTAGAATTCCAAACTGCAACAGAGGACATGCCAGAAATATGTGGCATAATTAATGCCTTGATTTGTCTAGAAATAAAAGTAGAAAGAAAGACTAGAAATCCACAGAAACAGAAATCCTGACAGTTAACACCTGAATTTTTCTGCAGGGCTGTAAATCATGTAAAAATTCTATGAGAAAACCAATACCTTGGTGACTAAAAATAGGTTTCATAGCTCATTAGAGTGTCTGTGGTTATTATGTGGATTCCTTAAGCAAATGTATACTTCACAATTTTTTCTATGTGCATTTGACTTGGAAAAATCTACGAAGGAAGTAATTGGCAGAATCAGACTGACAATACATTTAATCTATTGCAATGATATGATGAACCTTAGGATGGGTTATTTATTCTGTTTGGCATTGGGGAATTGCCACACCTATCTGTCAGACAGAAAATTCTGCTCTGAAATCAGGGTTCGGGTGCCTTCACTTCTGTACTGCTATCTATATTTTGCTGGAAAGTCAATAGGAAGTGGCATGAAAAAGTATTGCACCTGTCACAGGGCTCATAATGGAATATCATTAAGTACAGTTTTTCATTCAGCCAAACGGAGCCCTTATGAATAAATGGACAGCTATCATACAGAGCAAACTGAATTTTTACACTTAAACAACACCATTGTTATTAATGAGGAATTATATATGCCTGACAGGAGTCCGGTCCATTTAAAAGAAAGTGCACAGGGTACCTTCCTCCTCATAGAATAAAAAAAAAAAAAAAAAAAAAAAGAAAAAAAAAAAAAAAAAAAGTCAAAATATGAATAAAAAATAGGCAATATACAAATATAGATGTTAATTAGTCTTATTTCCTCATATTAACTTAGATAGGAGTGTACCACTGTGCTCTTGTGACACTTTCACATCTATGTGCTTCAGTTGCCACATGCTGCTCAAGAGGTAATCTGTAAATCCATTGTTCCTCTCAAGGTTGAAGCTGTGGACAGGAGGATGTGCTTACACTATTTGTTGCAGAGTGCCAAGGATCAGCACTGCTTCAGAGAGCTTGCTAATTTATTTTGTACAGAAGAAATGGACAGAGGACGTGTGTTCGGGTCATGTGCCAGAAGGAGGGAAAATAAAAGTCCTCCAATCTGCCGGCATCAGAGGATATTTCAATATATTATGTTACCAAAAATCCATAAGACAACCTCAATGAATTTTTGGGAGCCAGCTTGAACAGCTTTGCCACAATTACACATACAGTCATTCTGTTAATTCACCTGTATGCTTTAATCTTGGTGAGAAATGCTGCATTTTTTTCCTTTCCTATTGCAATTTGTCGTATTTTTATGTTTTCATCTTAGGGATTCTTATTAATACATGAAGGTATTGCTTACTGCCTTATTATGGTGTGGGTGAGTGGAACAGCCAAATGAGCCTAGAATAAGGTAACAGTTTTTTCTCTAATAAAAGCCTGGCTAATTATGTTTAAAATAGTATATATTCTTACATTTAACACATATATATACTTGTATTTTAAGTGCATATATAAATATATCTATACATTGTAAAAATTATAATTACAGAATACCTCTTGTAAACCAGATGCAATTCCAAGTTTATGTTACCAGAAAATGCCAGTTTACCAGTCATTTAAAAGTGCAGATAATTCAGGCTATTGTCAGCACTATGAGGAAGGCATTTCTTCATGTCTAAATGTTTCCTGTATTTGGAGAAGTTTTGTACTGAGTGTACCTGTGCACTGTTTGTAATGTAATTCTGGGGAAGCAGTGGTGATATCAAAGTTCAAGAAACCTTGAAACTTATTTATCTTAAGATTTGAAAAGACATTTGAAGTGGCATAAGAAACAATGAAAGAATAAGAAGTTCCCAGACAGGATCTAATATAGTATGGAAGTAAGAAAAAAAACCAAACAAAACTAAAATTATTTCTGTTGACAAGTTAGTCTTGTAGATGGGAATTGAGTCTATTTTTCACCAGGTTTTAAATTAGGACTTTCACCATTGCACTGTCCTTCCAAACTAAAGTTGATAGTTGGAATGAACTGAATGATAACCTAGGAAAACAAAACAAAACAAAACAAAACAAAACAAAACAAAACAAAACAAAACAAAACAAACAAAAAAACCCAAACCAAACCAAACAAACAAACAAAAAACCCCAAAAAACAAAAAACAAACAAACAAACAAAAAAAACAAACCCCAAAACCACCAGTTTTTGAATGCTGGGAGAAATTCTACTAATCATAGATAATATACCAATGAAATATCAGCAACATGTAATTAATTTCTGTTGGCTATAAATAACCAGCACTAAGAAATAGAAGAAAATGTTTGTCCTAATCTCATTAATCTTGCATTAGAAAACTTCCTGTATAAAAGAAAAAGAATTACTTTTAGAAGGCACTAGCATAAATATTTTGTTGAATCAGACCCAGAGTAGTCTCTGACTGCACAGATGCTTGCACTTCTTCAGATGAGCAATCACATTGAAGCAATTTTCAGGGCTTCTATATTTCCAAAACGTTTGTTCAATTGGAAATGTAAGGATTGATTTAGCAGGCATATAAAATGACCATTCAGTGTTCCTTTCCAGCCACAAAAAAAAAAAAAACAAACAATAAACAACCCAACAAAAAACAAACCACTTGTTTTTCTAAAACTAAGATTTTGAGTCTTGAAGATCTGGTTTCCAAGACCCTACACTTTTCTCACTTTAAGGCAACACAGCAATCTACCACAACAAAGGTAGTTGGCTCAGCATTTTAGGAGAAAATCTGTGGATTGGAAATACTTTCCTGGTTTGTTAAAAAGAAGTGCAAATCATACAGATACTATAAGAGTGGGCACTGGACACAAGTGTAATTGAAACCTCATTGTAAATCCTTGTCCAAGATCAAATATTAGAAACATTGCTAGAAAACCCTGTGCACGCTGAGGTCAAGTGGTGAGAAGAGTTAGAAGAAGTAATTTCACAGGCTTTTCATAAAATTTGAGGGATAAACAACTGAATTATACTAAATTGACTAAAGACCACAGATAAGCTGTATTTGTTGTGCTTAGGTCTGCACAAACCCCGAAATTTGGTATCCCAGAATACACAGTTTACAAGTCGCAGGTTTGATTCTTCAGCAACCTCCACAATAGTGGCCTCTGGAAGGAATTGTATGCATACTTTTCCATGCTAAGTTTTTTTGTAGTGTCATTCCTCTTGCCTTTTTTCCCTCCAGATACTCTAGATTAATTATCTTTTAAATTTTCAAATATATTTTGCACAGGATACCACCATAGGTCCATTAATGAAACATAGTTGGTAATGATTTTTTTTTTAATGGAGAAGACTTCTTGAAAAAATGGATTAGAGATCCAAAGGGGTCAGTAATTTTCTTTCCAAAACTTTATACTTCCTGTCATAAATAGAAGGAAATTCAAGGAAATTTTCATGGAAGTTTTTAGACTTTAAAGAATTGCTTGAAATGAAATATTTAGTACCATTTTCACATATATAGAGATTACAAATAAGGAAATAAGAAAAAAATTAATTCCTTTTTAATAGATAAAGCATTCATTTTTAAAACATCCCGTATGTAACTTTGCATAATAGAAAATATATATTTTTCCAGTATTGAATATATCTATACCTCTTCAACTAGATCAGGTTGCTCAGTCCCATTCATCCTGACCTTGCATGTTTCCAGGAATGGGGCATCTCTTGGGCAACCTGTTTCATCTCCCTCATTGTAAAAAGCTTCTTTCTTTAATGTGCTCAGTATGTTCTGAATAAAGTCAGATATATTTACTGACAGAAGGTGAAATGAAAACAAACATTTTCTGCCTTTTGTTAAAAGGCAGAAACTCTGAGTGCATGCTAATTAAAAGAGAACTTATTGAGTATTTATTTTGAAAATTTGGAGACAAAGTTCAACTTTTTAAATAATTTTCCTAGGAGTGCCCAAGTGTTTAAAAACAGGAAAGAAACTAAGGCCAAGCAGCATTCAAAGTCTTTAGAGCTAAGTTGAGGATGCTGAAATAGCAGTAAAAGTGGGAATGCTGTGGTTTGAAGGCTGAGGTTTGCTCCTTGGTTTCTCTCATTCATGTCATTGCATCAGCCCACATTCTGATGAAATGTTAACACAGAAATTGCATATGTGCAATAACTTGCTGTGGTTTCTGCAAGGCCAAATTTTGCTGTCAAGTCTTTTGTGTGAGAGGCTAGCATTTAATGTGATGGGCTGATTTAACATGAATTGTTCTTAGCAGGCTACATGCCACAAACCTCAAATAGAGTGCTTGTCAAGAGATGGCTAACAAAGACAGGCTAGGCAAAGCTGAGCAGCCCAGGAGCTCTTTGTGTTCACACCAGATCAGGCTTAGTGAACTGATGGAATATGAGCCCAGACAAGCCTCCAGGGTCTTCTGTTTTGTAGTTTGTCTACTAAAGAAAAAAGGAAAAAAAATGCCAGGAATTTTCTGAGTTCTGTGTGTTTTTTCTGCCTGTTCGAGAAGGAGCTTCATTCCCAGGCAGGGAATAAGTGTCCATTTTCACTGCTGTGAGAGACTACTTTTAAAATCCCCAAGTTGTTTTGATGTGCGGTTCCCTGAGCAGTAGTGCAGTCCTCCTAATCAGGACATCACCAGCTTTGCCAGGAGTTCTCTATGTGTATGGTCTCTCCTAGGTTACATTGCTTAGTTAAGCTTGAAGCAATACACTCATCATCTTCATCATGAGTGTACTGCTACTCAAAGCTTCTTTAATTGTTAGTGCCTAAATATGTATTGACTGGAACAGTAACTAGTCAGTTCTCCCTCTGCTGCAATCCTCTATTCAAATATAACAATTTGCTGGCACAAAACAAATTCCTTGTCTAGTTTTCAGCAACAGTTTATGAAATTAACTTGTATTCAGGATTGTACTGTGTTGTTAAATGAAGCCAATACCTAGGCCCTTCACTTTGCCTTAGTACAGGATGCCTTCCTAAATATGTGATCCCAAACACTGAACCTGCTTAGACCTCCTTTCATCCTCCAAAATTTCCTTATGATGTAGAGTTGTGATGTTTGCTCACAACTTTTTTTTTTGTGCTTATTTGTGATAGCTTCAAATTTTGCAAGAAAATAAGGGACTTTCTTTTATAATAGTATTGACTCTTAAGTATGGTCTAATTTTTTTCACTTGAGAAAGAAAATATAGCAGATTCCATGAAGGTTTAACAGGACAGTGCTCTTTATATGGAATGTATTCAAATAAGTGTCACTGTAAAGAGGTTGTGCAGTACTTTGACAGGGTGTGTTAGCTGGACATCCATTAAAAGTGACTTGAACTGGGCTGTAAGAATCTTGTGTGTTATACTGAAATATGTCCTCTAGATTGTGTACATATTGATAGGGTATTAGATATTTCTGTTGCTTTTGGGGAAGTCTTTAGAAATGTAAAGATAATGTGTTTTAAATGTGAAGACTGTATTTCATTGTTGTCTAAATCCCAATCCACACTTCTCTGTAACTCAGTATCATAATTACCTGCATTTAATACAATGCATTTCTGTGCTTGTTCAGTTTCTCTACAGTGAAGCTTCTCAAGTATGAGAAGCTTAAAAATAACACTGTTTTCATGAACATTGGAGGCAAAATAAAACCTTTATATGTAACAGTAAAATGTTATGTTGTAGTCACATTTGTCCTTTAAGAGAAAGTGAAGCAGGAAAGAAAATTATGGAACAGCTTTTCCTTGACTTGTGGATATAAAGCCATAGATGTCAGTGGTTTACTCAGAAATCACTCCAATACTTTTCAGTGTAGCACAGCATTAGCTAGATCAGCCCTTCTCTGTCCTCTCTTCTAACTCCATTAACCCACTGTCCTTGAATTTCTCCTTCAAGTTCTGAACAAAGCTCTTCAGCTTGGGTGGAAGTGGGAAATGTGTTATTGATTTAGTCATGAATAAATGAATGTGTGCTTGAATGTATGAACTGATAAGTGGATAGATGCTATTAGTTTTGTATATTATTGAAAACTTTTTTTTGTTTGTTTTAAAGCAATTGCACAAGAATGCCAAGAGTCAGATATACACATACATTATTTCCAAGGCTTTATAACCTTTTGAAGATATCTGTATTTATGTGCTGAAGTAGGCTACAGTATATTTTAGAGCCAGATACCTCTGAAAGCACACTGCTTTCCTTTCTGGAGGAACAAACACATGGGAAGAGACAGTTTTGAGGATGTTTCTCCCTGAGAAAATCAGGATTCACCTCGAGAGGGTATCCCAGGGACTCTGTGATTTGTGAGGTTGATACAGACTCAAAAGGCCCTTCCACACCAAGGTTTTAAATAAAGCTTTTTTGTTTGTTTAAGTTATTTTTAGGTGAAAAAAAAAAGATCTATAGTTATTCCATTACATAGCAAAGTCTTATTTACCTATGCCTGCTTGCCTTTATTTGTAATAGCACATCTTCCTTTCCCTGAAATCTCTGCTTTTTAGAGGTGTCTTTACTCAGTAAATCTAGTTATCCTAGTAGCTATGTATATATCATTCATGTCTTGTAGCATGTAAAAAGCATTAAAGTTAAATTATTAATACAACTCAAAGAAACATATGCTTATATCAGGACAGTTTATTTTTATAATAGATGGAAATACATTTTGTGTTTTAACAGACAACAACAGCAGCTTGTTAAAATCAAAACTGAAGGTTTATTAGCTTAATTAATTTGGTAGAAGCAGCCTCCTTGCAGGAAAATTAGACTGGTGCAAAAGTTATGTGCAGATTAGCCTCAAGGGTAAAAAAATGAATTGCACTGTCATACAAGCATGATTTTCTGATATTAGCTGTATATTAACCAAACAATGTGCCTAGTAGCTGAAAATCAGAAATTAAGTGAGGAGGGGAAAATTCTATTGGACAGCCTATTAGAGGATTATTTTCAAAAAACCTATCAACTAAAATGAAATTAATAGCTACTTTAAAGGATGGACATTCTCCTTTAATTTGATGGCAAATTTTGAATCTAAAGAAAAGGAGAAAGGAGTGTCACTCCTTAGCTTAACTGGATGAAGCAGTGCTGCTAAACAACAATAGCAGTTTGTGTTTGCTGTGTCAAATCAGCCCTGGCCACTCTAGTATTAATATTACTGAGTTAAGGAGATACAGGAAATCATAGAGATTAAAGTTTATTATAGTTTTTCACCCTAAATGCACGAAGGCTTCCAATAGATACTTTACTGTTAGACAATATTTACCAAGGCAAACTTAACATATTTTGTTCTGTCCTTCTTCTATCCTGATATTTTACCCAGCACAGAGGAAAAATACTGTTGCTATCATAGCTGGGTAGGACAAGGGGAGTGGATGTGGTAACTGAGGAGTCAGGGAATACAAATATGTCATTGCCTTGGCTATTATTTGTCAGGAAAATAAATTAAACTTCACTTCCCTGAATAAGTTTCCACCAAATGAAGAAAAGAATTAAGAGAATCTGATGAAATCTGCTGTTGTAATCCTTTGGGTAATTACAATATTGCAAATTGTAATAATCCAAAACCTCAGTTGTGATCCCTCTTCCATTCTGTTCAAAAAGGAAAAAAATACAAATAATGGGCAGATTTTGTTTGCCTCTTGATTCTTTTGACTTTTCTGGGAGATATTTAGTCTAAAATGTGTGAGAGAGAACTGTAAAACTTTTTTCAAGCTTTTTCATATTCAGAAATAGTGATATTTCTTAATGTATATGTTATAATGAAGGAATAAGAATGTAATTATTGAATAAGTATGTCTGTGCATATATTTTAAAAGATTCCTTTTAAATACCAATATTTAAAAAGAAGTCATTTATTAAGCCAACCAAAGAAAAGTATTGTTGTCTTTGAACTGAATTTCTGAGTCTGCATATTTCCTTTACCTGAAATAATAGATATAGCTGAAGGACAAAAAGGATGACAGTATTTCTACACCACTATTTATAAACAGATAACTGATAATATGAGCAGATAAATTTGAGTGCCTCAGACACTTTTCTCTTTCCCTTTTCAGGTTTGATCTATGGAATGCCTCATTTGTTTGACTTTTCTGTTTAAGTATGTTGCATATATGTTGGTAATCTCTTACTCCCTAATTGTGTAGCAGAAGGTAGAAGTAACTGAAAACACCCATCATCTTAGTACTCTACACTGACTGTATTTTGCAGGTCAGATCAACTTCCTCTGATACTATTAAGGCTTCTAAATTTTAATCTTTCTGTAGTCTTCCCCTTTTTTCTTCTTCAGAGATATATCTTTCTTCTCTAAAGGGTGCCCAATGTAATTTTTTTTCTTAAGAGATTTTAGATTATTTGTTATTAAAGATTTTAGATTAAGATTTTATTTTTGTAGTTATTAAAGATTTGATCATTTGCCACCTAGCACTGACTGATATACTGTCAGTTCCAGAGCATCCCCTATTTATGTTGTATTAGAAAAGTTTGATAGTTTGACACATCCACTTACAGACAAAATGAATTTTTTGCTATCTGATGCTGTGTGGGGACTAGATTTCAATGCAAAATCTATTTCATTGGTAATCTGTGGTGTCTTCGACAGTGCTAAGTAAGATGGTTTTGGTCCCCCCCACTGGATTTCTGCCTCGCAACATGCATGGCCTTCTTTTAACCTTCATTCCATGTCTTAGACTGTAATGAAATATTTAAGGACAATTATAAAAGGCCTGGTTTGTAATTTACCTTTACTAATATATACTCTCAGCAGCAACTCCATTTTAATTTGGGTTTTGTCAGGGAATCATTATGCCTACAGATAATTAACTAATATGTTTCTCAGGCTGTGTAACAGATACAGTTGTCACAACATCTCAGCTTTGTTCAGTGTCAGGTGAATTACATTTCTCTCCTGGGCAGTTACCACTAAAGACCTTGAAATGAAGCTTTCATTATTTGCTGACTGCTTTCAGTGTTGCAAACAAAACAGCAAACATGTTACTTATTCTTTGTTGTCCACATATGAAAAATTAAATTCTCTCTTTTCCATTCTGCCATAATGAAGTTTTAAAGGCAGTTAAAACAACGACGCTTTTAAAAATCTTTTAGAATCAACAGGTTAATAAGTCATAGAGAAAACACAGTCCAAATTTGGTGCTTCCATTATTATGTGATGTCCATAAACATAAAATTATTAGACAGAAGAATATCTTGATATTTTGGAAGATGACATCTGTCAGGTGAGCTTTGTGTATTCCTGCCTTTAGGCCACTGGTATCAGAAGCTGCGTATCTTACAAATGTAGCCCATAGCAAATCAAGCCCTTGCCTGAAACACATCTGCAGCTGTGGTGAAGCTGCCACTCCTATTCAGAACTTTCAGAACTGGGGAACATTCAGGGGTATGCACAGCCCTGAAGATGCCTTCCTCCATAAATCTGGCCTTGCCCCTTACATGTGCCAAGCTATATAAACCGCATTTTGTAGCTGGATCACTTAGTGACACGTGGAAATTTTATTCTGTCGTAAATAGGAAGTAAGTTATGTTAGGGTTCTTATCCTGCACCCACACTCGACTTCCTGTGGACTAAAGATCATTCCATGCAGCCTACCAAGAACAGTAAGAGATCTCTGTACTGTAAACCCTTTTGCCTGCTTCACTAATATTACTTTAGATATGGACTTAGTTGCTACAGCTGTCTCCCGGGCAACATCAGTTAAAATCCTACTTCTTCTAAGAGGGCCTCTGGGAATTGGTTTCCTGTCAGAGCCTGTTGATTTCTGAGCTCAGCCCTTTTCTTGTCTGTTAATGGGTACAAATTGAGGAAATGGGCAGCATGTTATAGCAGTGTGAATAAAGGAAGCATTGCTAAATGAGGTGGGTGGTAGAACCATCTGGACATTTGAAAACTTGCCTATTTCTCAGCTAGATAATTATCTAATTTCACTATTATTAGGTATGTGAAGTCCAAACGGCAATAACTTTGCCTGTGATCTAAAACACAACATCAAAATGCATGTTTTTTGGGGTTTTTTTGGTGTTTTTTTTTTCTTTTTTTTTTTTTACATATCAAGCTGCTTATTCTTCTCTGCTGCATTATTTTTAGTTGTACTTCTTATTGATGTTTCTGGTGTTTTTACTTACTAATAGTGTTATGCACGTTATGACCTTTTCCCTTAACTTTAATAACATTTTTAGAAGCCTTTTGCATCCACTTACAAATTAACAATAATTTTGAAAGTTTTCCAAATAGTATGCATTAGTGATTGGGCACTATTTTAAATTTTGAGTAGTATGACAACAATTGTGAGACACTTTTCTTATGGAATTCCATCTCTAAACCCCAACTCAAAATCGGGGCTGGCTGCAGGGTGTACTGCAACAGAGTGGTGAAACAGAGTACCTTTTAGCATCTTTGCTTCAACACACAGAATGTTTTTCCTGGTATCAGACTAAAAATATTCTTTGTTACAATTGTTATATAAAATCCTAGGAAAACAAATTTTCAAATGGAATTATAAATTGGGGGCTTTTACTGGCTTGACAGCAATTGTTTTTCATCTGAGAAACTTGATAACATTCAGAGAGAAGGCAAATGATATAGATGCACCTTGCATCTTTAAAGCTCTTGCATAATTTCTGGGAAACATGGTATTTGGATAGTGCTTGTTGTTTATTTATTCACTGAACTTTATTAGAAAGTCTTTGCAGTGATAAAGAGATTTTCCTTAAAATGCATATATGCAAAATTTTATTTTACGTTTACATTTTACATTTACATTTACATTTTACATTTATAAATGGAACATTTTAGACATTGTTTCACAGGGGAGGAAAAAAGGACAAAGCAAGAAGAAAAATACCAATGGACTGCCAGAACAAAAACTTAGTCTGATTGAAAATGAAGATGAAAACCAAGAAATTTTTCTTTGATTTTTTTTAAAAATTTTATTGCTTTTCACGTCCAAGTTAAGAATTCCTTGTCATTTTATCTTCAATCATGAAGTTCTTGGTAAAATGAAATTAAAATTAGCAGTAATTATTCCAAATATGACTAATAACTGTGATTATTAAACAGAGAGATATTAAAAAAAAAGTGCTTGCAATGGCTTAGAGTTTTAATCCCAGCATTAGAAACCTGGTAATACCTCTATTCCATTGTTTCATTGCCTTTGCTTTATCAGACACTGAGCAGACACCCTCTTTAATACTATAGAATGTATTTCCTTCCTTTGCATATGAAAATAACTATTCAGACTACTAAAATACATCATCAGTATGGTGGGGTGTTCTCTGAAGATGCAAATTCTTTGTGTGTGAGAAAGAAGGAAAAAAGTTTTAGAATCATGTCTCTAGTAAGACATCTCTACCATGCTGTGAAAATTTAATGTTTTGGAAACTTTCCTCTTTCGGATCTCTTGCTGTCTGAGTAGTTACTTCCAAACTTCACATTCATTTCTTAATGAAAGTCAGTGAAAAGTGAATTAAGATATTAGAAGATGATGTCAGTCTGTGCGGTCTTTCCTTTTTTCTGCTGCCTTTATGTAACTTTCAGTCTAGTGAAAAGGGATAACAGCAGCTGGAAGTTTATAGTTGGCTACTAAGGCAGCACAGTAGGGCTGTCTGGTTAATATTGAATTTGAAATATGAGGAATTGCACTGGTTTGAGAGGGAAACTGTGTTTTTTATGTAAATAAACTCATCTATACTCCTTTTCCTTTTTAAGAACTAATAGACATGAATATCTATCTTGTTTGTCCTCCTCCCTTTATGGGTCCAGAGAAGTCAGCATTTTCAGTGGTGCCTTACGCAGAATTTTACCTTGGGACTTCTCTCCTATCTCAGGGCAATTCATCTAAAGAGGTACTTTATGGCAAACTTGTGGATAATTTGTTTAATTAATGCCTCACATGGATGATAGTAAACCAGCTGTGGCATAAAGTGACAGAGTCCACCTCTTGAGAATCTAAAGATGAAAATATTGAAATAATTTGGTTTATTATTGTTGTTATTACTTATGGTGTCATGGTTTAACCTCAGCAAACATTAAGTCCCACACAGCCATTCACTCTCTCTCCTGGTGGAATGGGGGAGAGAATTGGGAGGATAAAAGTGAAAAAAAACCCATGGGTTGAGATTAAGACAGTTTAGTAGGTAAAGCAAGAGCTGTGGACACAAGCAAAATAAAGTCATTCATCCCTTCCCATGGGCAGGCAGGTGTTAGGCCAACCCCAGGAATTTCAGGCTTCATCAAATGAAACAAGAACTTGGAAAGACACACACTGTCATTCCAAACTTTCCCCCCATATTCCTTCTTTCCTGAGCTTTGTATGCTGAGCATGACTCTGTGTGATATGGGCTATCCCTGTTGTCATTTGGGGTCAGCTGTCCTGGCTGTGTCCCCTCCCAGCCCCTTGTGCACCCCCAGCCTGCACCCTGGTGGGGTGAGAGGCAGAAAAGGCCTCGACTCTGTGCCAGTGCTGCTTAGCCACAGGGAAAACATGCCTGTGTTATCAACTCTGTTGCTAGCACAAATCCAAAACACAGCCCCATACCAGCTACTGCAAGGAAAATTAACTCCATGCCAGTCAAAAACAGCACATATGGGAAAAATAAGGAAGTAAAAGGCCTATTCCCAACTGAGACATTAGGAAAAGCCATGACCATTCTAAAGGAATTAAAAATTCAAGAAAATAACAACTGTTATTTATATGCATTCTTTCTAATGAATAACAGAGGAAAACAAGAGGGACTTGTGTTCCTTCATCAGAAGAATTCCCAGAGGTGATAAATCATACAGAATTTTAGGCTTTTTATATTGTCTGTAGTTTAACTTAATTAACAGAGTTATTTGTGAATGAATTTGTCCCAGGAAGACCAGGCAGGTTTTTTGGCTATCTGTGCGCATACAGTTTCTGACATCACTGAGCTGAACTTCTGCACCAGCCAACAGCCCAGAGCAGCTTAAACACTTGCCAGGAAGGTGAAAGCCCAGTTCAACCAGCCCCCACCTCTGCTACAAGCCCAATCTTTCTTATCTCCCTCCTGTGTTTCCTGTTTCACCCCCAGTGTATTGATTCATTTTCTCTGCAAAATGCCCTTCCCACACACACTCCATAAAGAACAGCAGCAAGAAAATCAAGTCAGCTAGTTTTAGAAGATTATCTACACAGGCATAGGGTCAGCCCATGTTTTACCAGTGATTCCATGTCTTGCAGGTCCCATAGCCCTTCCACTCTTGACTGCACCTTTAGTCTCATGTCAGGAGGATGTCCCACAACTATTGTGCATGAGCAGACACAAATATCAAGACAGAGATGTACAATTTTCCTGGGTTTCTCAGTCTGATTGATGAACCTTAATTTCAGTGTATTCTGATAACAGTGTATTCTGAAAACACTGCTGCAGCAAAAACAAGTGTTAATGTGCAAACCTGATACAGAGTATAACCCAGGACCTGGTCCCCATCTAGTACCCATTCAGCAGCCATGTGTACTGCCCTATTATGTTATGTACAAAATATAAACTGTGAGGCATTGCGGGTATCCAAATGAGTGCTATTCAGCAAATACTAATCTGAACACTTATATAGGTAGTAGTAAATTTGGGGAATGATTTTTAAGGACTAATTGGACCTCTCCTTCTATGCACTTGTGTGTTCTGGTAAATTCAAGTTTTTGTCAAAACATCAGTATTTCCATTACCATTATATCACTGGTCTTATTAAACAGTACAAAATTGAGAACATAGACAAAGTTACTTATTTTCCTTAGTTACTTGAGCTTGACTGTCTTATTCTATGCTTGAAAATGGAAAACCTGATATGGGTTTGTTGGTTTTTTTTCATTTTTTATTTAGCTTAATACACCTTGGTGGTGCTCATGTTAAATGACTTTGGGAATTCTGTCATGTACTGTGCCAGTCCAGAACTGCACTATTAAAGATAGAGATGTACACAAGATTATTTTTGTAATGAAGTTTCTAGCAAACCTGATTGAATATAGTAGAGGAGGGAGGAGAGGTCAAGAAGAATAGGAGGTAAATAGCAATCCATAAAAGAAAGAATGGTGTCAGGGATATTGATAACCTAGTGGACTGTGACAGGTGTAGTTATGCTCAGTCTCTGTGGGACATTCCTTTATACAGCTGAATTCTCTGGAAGAAAATGTGGGGGAGCTAGATGTACAGTGAGATTTGAAGAAACTCAAGACAAAAGTTGATGATTTTCTTCAAAATTCAACTGCTGGGCAAGCCGGGGCAAGTTAAACATTAGAGATAAGTTTTATGTGTAGTAGATATAAATTATTTCTTATTTGTATGAGTTATGAATTTGCCTTTGAACAGTTATGGGCTGAGCTTTTGGGAATTTTAGACATGAGTCTTTCTTAAGCTGTGTCTGTGATATATGTCTGAGTATATCTAAACTCATATTTACCTGCGTACAACAGTGAGAAATGGCATCACTATGAATATTCTAACCCTCTAGTCTCAACTTTGAACTGACTTTAGATCAATAAAAATACTACCAGAAACAATTAAGAGAAATTATCAGATTCTGAGCCCCACCATTTTCTTGATCTAGTTTCTTGGTCCCTGCCCCATCTGCCAATATTCCAAAGCAGTCATTGTTCTTCTTTTAAGAGAAAACTATGTGACCTGTCCAATGAAACAGAATATGCTAATGGAGTCACAAAGATGCCTAAGATATTTGGATGATGTCCCTCTGCCTCTACTTTCAAACAAATTTTTTTCACACAGAATTTTCCAATTTTTTTTGTGCTGAAAGGTACGTTTGATCTGAAGTCAGTGCTGGGAAATGGCTACATGTTGTATGTTGTGTGCTGCAACACAACAGCATGACAGCAAGAGGAATTTAGATTAGAAATAACTAATTTTGAAGGTCAAATGTATTATTAACTTATTGTTAATATATACAGACAGCATATATGATATGCAAATTAGGATCTTAGGAACGTTTAAGTTTGTTTAATTAAAATTCCTTGCTGCCTCTAGGCAAAAGTTAGCTTAATACAAAAATCTTTATGTGAGGATGGAACTAGAGGAAACACTTTTAGGGGTGCATGATAATAAGGTCAAAATTTTATTTCTTGAAGTTAGTGCAGTTGATTAATTATTTTTGTTCAACAGGAAGCACTTTAAAAAGACTTGTCTGCATAGGCTAAACTAACAGGGGAACAAATTCCTGTAGTCATCCCTATGAAAACAATTCCACAGCCTAAACATTAATGTTTAGTGTTGTTTTAACTTCTTCAGAGTGCTTGAGGTTCCTGTGTGTAGTTTGCAAGTATTGCCCAGAATTTGAAGGAGAGCTGCCCCTCCCTGTAGCAACAACTGGAGACATGTCAGGGTATTCAAAGAGTTTCACCCCATTTGCCTTGACAGCTACATTCTAGATTTCTTCTGCTTTCCCCCTGAATCCAGTCAGAGATCAGCCTTTCAAGAAGCAGAAATACTTCTGGTGTCTTCCCTTTCTTTTCAAGATTTTTGTGATTACGATTCTCACTGATGGTTTCAGAGACACAAGTTTTCTGATTAGGATACTCAGACACATCTTCAAGAGTCTCTTAATCACCCAGCAGTCCTGGAGAGAAGAGGCAGGATTTGGCATGTCAAGCTGTTTCTTTTTTTCCCCAGAAGATAATTCAGGATTCTCCAAGAAAGGAGGAAAAGGAAAGCCATTTCTGGGTATAATTGACTAGAGCACTCTACTGGTGTTACAGAGACTTGGCTGCTGGTTTCCACATTTCTTTTTTTGGCCAGTGACTGTTTACAGAGTGAGTGAAGAACAAATAAAAAGGAAACGTTATACTAAGTGCTATTAAAGTGCAAAAACAGTGTGAAATGCATTCAAGGACTACTTATGTAGACAAATTATATCACTTGAGTTTTATCTTATAAAAAGATAGTTGGAAGTTTGTTAAAAGAATACCTCTTAATTCAGGCTATGCAATTACTAATGAAAACTTGGTTAAATTTGGCAAAATAGCTGAAACAATTGAAAATTCAGACAGTTCTTTCAGCTAGGATTAAGACTGAACATGAAGTGTTTGCAATTAAACAGAAATTAATAAAAGAGGAAGTCTCCCTGTGTCCATTAAAGCCTGTATCTAAATATAGTGGGAAATTGCATACCTGCTGTAATTCCATGTCTTCCTTGGAGTTATATGAAGAAACAAGTTTTGTAAACTGTTGATACCAAACATCCTTAATTTACATTAATGGTAGAACCAGCTTTTAGTAAAAATAATACCTATTTTACTGAGAAATATTTTAAAATGTTAGTACTAAGTGCAATATCATTTCAATATAATTCCAGCTCACAAAGGTTGGTGGTCTTCATATAATAATACTTCTAGATATTCCACTGACAGACATAATTAAATTATTGACTAATTGCCAGAATTGAATGAATACTAAGTGGAGCCAACTAATTTAAAATTCTTTAAAATTTTAAAATCTCAATTTTTGGAGTTCTTCCTGTGTTTTGCCTCTGGGCTAGATGCTTACCTGGGCAAAGCCAGCTGCAGGAAACAAAGTGTTAAATTTCTTCTTGCAGATACCACAGAAAGTGGTTTAAGGGGAAGATGAGGGGAGATCTGAAGCAAGATGTACCTAAGGAAGCTTGAACTTCCCCTGCATCAGCTGGCAGTGTGTGTGTCCTGGTAGTAACACGTCACTTGGGTCTAGTGATGCAATCCAAGTAGGCTGCTGAAGAATTAGGCAAAGGAATGCTGTGAGTAAAAATTTGTCCCCTCTTGTTTTGGAAAAGAGTATCTGCTCACATTCATCCTTAACAATTCTCCTTGGAGTTTCAAAATACAGCTCTTGGCTGTACCACCACTTTTCCAGATATTCTCCATGCTCATTTCAAATATACTCTGATCAGGGCAGGTATTTAATATGTTCATAGACAAGACCACCTGCTTTGGCATACAAAATGTTGAATTATTGGGACACAAGCTCTGCTTTCCCCTTATTTCCAGTATTAGAGACCTTGCCCTTTTTATTTAGTAGAACACTTGCAATTTGTTGACCCAGGGAACAGCTGAACCTGCTTGCTCTGATTTCACATTACTACATTTAGCAATGGCAGGAATAAGTAACAGTAGGTGTTTCATGGCATATACAGCTTT
>WEIU01012100.1:0-28543 GCA_013389925.1 Aegithalos caudatus
CAGGCACAGCTCTGGAACTCCAGAGGCACAGCTCTTTGTGGGCAGAGGCTGTGGGAGTGCCTGAACTTGGCTCCCAGGAGCTGCTCCAGAGGCTCTGGCATGAGAGCAGGGCTGAGTGCAGGGGCACAGGGAGCAAAGGGAGCCTAGTGAGAGGCACTGGAGCTCACCAGCAGAGCTGACCTGGGGTTACAGCTCTGGGCACCCCCATACCATGAGAAGTGTTTGGCAGCAAAGGTGTTTATTTGCAGCCCCAGCTCCATATTTAATTTTTTTTCCTCTCTTTTCTTTTTCTTGGGCACTCTGCTCCATCCCATGCTGCCCAGGTGAGGGGATGGGGGGTGGCTGCAGAGCTGGGGTCTCCCTGCCCTCTGCCTCCTCCTGACCTGACAGGTAATGGGCAGGGACAGGCTCAGTGGAATGATGTAGCTGGGAAATTACTGTGTAAGGCCCTGGGGTGATGACAGTGAGTTCCCTCTGTCCCTCAAGCAGATGAGGGCAGCACCAGACTTCTACAGCTTTTAATGCCAAAAACTGGAGGCTTTGACACAGTCTGTGCCCAGCAGTGCCAGGTGAGCTCCATGCCTCCTGCTGTGGGCCAAGGTGCCAGCTCCTACCTTGCTATGGCTCTTGGCAAAGAGATTTTGGTTTGTTTGTACCCCAGCAGCTCCTGGGGCCACATCAGGCACTCCTCTGCCATTCCTGCTCCTCACAACTGTGGTGCAGGTCTGTTATCACAGGAATCAGCTCTTCAAAGGACAATTTTCACTTGCTTAAAACTGTTGAAACAAGATATACAATTTACATCTGAATCTGATGAATTCTCTACAATGCTGATGTACAGAACTTCAAACACCAGCTGTCTGCCACTTCAGGGGGCTGAACACCCTAACTTTGTTCTGGAAGTGACATGTTTACCCATAAGGGTAAAACTTTCTGGTCCATCAGGATATTTTTAACCACCAGTGCATTATGACCATTCCTATTTCTGTCCTGTGCTGGTTGGAGCAGGGATGCTGTCCCCTTTCCCTGGAGAAAATGCTTATTCTAGACCTTTTTTGATTGAATGTCACCTTCTAAGCTTTTAAGTGCCTCACCCACCCTTCACCTTTGCTGTTTTGTGTTTGTCAGGGGAGGCAGCTGCATTGCCAATCCATGAAGGATGTGGTGAGGTGACAATACACATTCCTAAGCCTAAATCAGCAATGAAATAAATTGGTACAAAAGTCCTGTGCTGGGATTTTCAGAGGAGCCTCCAGGCATGCCTCAGGCAGCCTGGTCAGACAGGTCAGAACAGCCAGGGAAGAGCAGGCACAGAATCCCAAAGCGGATGGGGTAGGAAGGGACATTAAAGCTCCTCTTGTTCCACCCCATGCCATGGGCAGGGACACCTTCCACTGCCCCAGGGTGCTCCAAACTCCATCCAGCCTGGCCTTGGACACTTCCAGGTTGGGGAATGCTGCCAATGCAGATGTGCTCCAAACACATTGGAAAATTCAGGAGAAAACGAACAAAGAGGGAAAACAATCAGGAAAACATTCCTCAATGTTGTAGTGAGAACAAGAGCTCTGAGGGAAGCTCTCTCTGGATGGAGCCCACCCTCCCCTGCAGGATCGGGTCCCAAAGCCCTGCCAGGATGGGAAATGCCCAGCTCAGGGCAGATGGGAACCCTGGGCCACCAGTGCTGCTGAATTAAGCAGTGAGCCCATGAGCCTGTTTATCCCACCGTCTGCATTTCAAGGGAAAAGTTTTCCAGGAATTTACCCCTGGTTTTTAGAAGGACATCAGAAGCCACACGGTCTGCCTGAAACTCTGCTTTTCCCTCTCCCTCACTCAAAGAAAACCAAGGGTTGGGAAAAGCCAAGCCAGGCACATTTACACTGAATTCCCCCCTGCAGATCCCAAACAAAAGCTTCAAGAATTCCATGAATAAATTTCTTCCCGTTTGTCTTGGTTCCAGAGTTAAATGGAGCATTCTGTGCTCCGGTGGCCCAGCAGGGAGGGGGCTCAGCCTGCCTCTGCTGTGCTGTTATTTCATTTTCACCGTGACTCCTCTAAAGACCCAATAATCACAGATAAACCCGAGTGAACTCTTGTTAAAGCCACAGCCAGCCCGGCCCAGGGACCCCACAGAGGCTGGGAATTGCTTCTGCCACTCCACTGCCTCCAGCCACGAAGGGCAGGCAGCTTTTCATCTGCCAGCACTCAAAACCCAAGAGTCCAACTGGAAATTTCCAGCAGCCTCACGTCTTTGAAATGGAATAATTTGCAGTTTTCCTGCTTATTTTCTGAATTTTCTGTTTAGATGAAAGACCTGCCTGCCCTGCTCAACAGCAGCTCTGGGCTTACTGCTGCAAGAATGTCCAAACATCAGAAAAATATCCCGAATGTCCAAACATCAGAAAAATATCCCGAATGTCCAGAAATTAGAAAAATATCCCAAATGTCCAAAAATCAGAAAAATATCCCAAGTGTCCAAAAATCAGAAAAATATCCCAAATGTCCAAAATCCCAAACGTCCAAAAATCAGAAAAAAATCCCAAATTCCTCCAAGGGAACACCTCCAGCCCTGGTTCTGGTGGATGTGTGCCTGCCCCGTGAGAGCAGAGGAGAATGAAGCAATTGGAATGAAAATGAACCTGGGCTGTCTCCAATCTCTCTCACAATGCCACCAAAACAAGAAGGGGATGAGCAGGAGCCTTTGCTCAGTGGTGCTGATGGTTTGGTTCATTTGGGATCCCAGCAGGTTCTGTGTGTTGGGAAGGTTCATCCATTGCCAAGGTAGGCAGGAGCCCTGGTGCCCTGCACTGATGGATGATCCCACCCCACAGGACACTTCTGCACCCTTTTTCTCCCTTTGTTATTTTGGAAGTAGCCATAGGGTGATGGTACAGGATCAGTCATTTGGGATAGGGATCAAAAAGAGCTGTGTCACTGTCACTTGGGTTTCGTCCCAAATGCTAAAAACCCCATTTCCCACAAAATGAAACTCATGGTGCTTTCTCAAAGTACCTAGAAAATGAAGAGTAACTCATGAATGATAAGAAATTGCCTGATGTGTCATTTTCTGAGCATACCTTGGGAGAAGGAAAAAGGTTGCTTGCAAATTATGAGTTTCACATGTTGATAACAGGGGCTGTTAATTAGCTCTGGGTGCCATTGCTGGCAGATAGTGGAGGTAACAGGAGTGAGAAAACTTAAACTTCTGGAAGTCTTTTAATAGTTCTTTTAATATGACACTTGAGAGGATGGTTTGTGCAGAGTCACTGTAGTCTCAAAGAGAATCAGCTTAAAGCCACAGACAGCAGGGAAAGAGGAGGGCAGGAACTGGGAATGCTCTGCCATCAGGTCCTGGACCAACACCTTCCCTCTGGGCCTGGGACCCCTGGACCATGCAAGGGAAATGAACATACAGTGAAGGCAAAGCCTCAGATGGTGTTTCCCATCAAGTATTTACCCATTTCTAGGTGATTTAGGAGGAAATTTTCCCCTGTGAGGGTGGCCAGGCCCTGGCACAGGATGCCCAGAGCAGCTGTGGCTGCCCCTGGATCCCTGGCAGTGCCCAAGGCCAGGCTGGACAGGGCTTGGAGCAGCCTGGGACAGTGGGAGGTGTCCCTGCCCTGAGAAGATCGAGAAGATCATTCCAACACAAACTATTCTGTAATTCTATGATTCCCTGATTATTGCTTTTGTGTGGAGCAGAGGCAGGAACTTAGGGAGCAAGGGGCTCATCAAGCAGGGTCAGGAGCTCAGTCATGAGTGCAGAAATTCCTTTGAAGCTCTCAGTTATCTCTGTGTCTGGCAGAGAAATACTGCACACCTTGGTGTTTTATTCCCTTTGATCTGGCTGCTGTGGTGTTTGCAGCCCCTGCCAAGCCTCTTGCTCAGGTCTCCATCTCTGATGAGGGTTAACAATACCTCCCCAGCCCTTGGATGCTCCCCAAAACACTGCTTTTACATTTTCCAGCAGCAGTGTGCAGGGCAGGAGTGAGGCCAAGCCACCCTCACTGCACCCATGGCCAGCCCTGGAGCCCAGTTTGGACCAGCAGATGCTGTGCACACACAGCTGGGACACTGGTGAGGGCAGAGGAGCCCCATTATCACCTGTAAGTGTGGAGTGGCACCAAGTGCAGCCCTGAAATCCCCACAGCCCTGCTCTGCTGGAGGGATCCCTCTTTCCCAAACACCTCCCTCAGTGAAGCCCTTGGCTCTCCTCCCTCCCTCCATCCCAGGGTTTGGCTGCTCTTCCCTAAAAGCACATGGGAAAATCTCCCCTCAGTTGTGGGGAAGCTTCCCCAGGGTGAAAACCAATAACAACCACCCTGCATGATCTACACAGAGCTGCACCCCAGAACCCTGAGAAAGGCACCTACATCAGCCTTGAAAATTAAAACTCAGCTTTTTGCTGGGATGCTCAAGGGTGGCAGGACCAGGAGACTTTATCTGACATTAAATAGTTCACACTGTGGTATGCTTGGTGCTAATTGTTGTCACCACTGAGCTGGGGGTGACTTCTCCTGTACAAAGAGCCATTAAATGTCACCTGAGGAGCTGTCACAGCCCAGCACCTTCCAGTGAATGCAGAGCTCACCCTGCTCTGCCAGCTGCTGATTGAACCCACTGCCTCCTGTCAATGTTTTAATCAAGGCTGTGTTTCCAGGGTCAGGTAAATTTGAGAGGTGTAGCAGGGAGTTCAGAGCTTTCCTTGGACCTGCAGAGTGGAGCACATGGCTTTGTTGGAGAGGGTTGAGCTGTTGCACACTTGCTGTGAGGTTTGATGTGTTCCCTCTCAGGCTGCCTGAGGCCACATTTAGGATTTCACGTGCCCCACAAAGCCCCAGAAGCAGAAGGGTCAGTGCTTGGCAGTGCCCATAGGGTGATGGACACAGGGGACAGGAGCCTTGGGATGAGCCTGTCCATGTCAGGCTCCCCCAGCATCCTGGGGGGCTTCATGGGACAGCCACATGCTGGTGGCTTCCCTGCCAAGGGATGTGATCACTGTGGCTGCTCTTGCAGGCTGTGTGGGCAGGATGGGACCCCCAGAGCTCCTGTGGGGTGTGTGACAATGCCAGTGCCCTCCTGGGTGCATGGCAGAGCTGGCTGACCTAATTACAGGGATAAATATGACACACAGAGCAGGAGAGGCAGAGGTGAGCAAAGGATGTGAGGGGCTGGCAAGCACTGTAAGAGCAAAGGTTTTCTATTATCACAGAATGGTTTGGGTTAGATGGGACCTCCAAGACCATCTTGTTCCAAACCCCTGCAATAAAGCTCATCTTGTTTTAACCTTCCACTATCCCAGGCTGCTCCGAGCCCTGTCCACCCTGGCCTTGAACACTTCCCAGCATGGGGCAGCCACAGCTGCTCTGGGCAACCTTTTCCAGGGTCTCCCCACCCTCTGAGTAAGGAATTTCTTCCTAATATCCAATGTAAACCTGCCCTCTCTTAGATTCCAGGCTTCCTTGTCCTCAGTACTGATGCCTGATCTTTTCCAGGGTCTTACCAAGCTTTTTGCAGTCTCAGGTGATGAGTTCCTTAATGTAAGATAATGGAAAGGGGAAAAATCTCCATGGGAATGGGGAGGTGGGCAGAAGGGGAGCAGGAGCTGCATTATCCCCCTGGGATGTGCTCCAGTGCTTTGGGCCCCAGGTGTTCTTGGGGCTCTGGTGCAACTGCTCTGAGAAAGACCAAAGCACAGGAGATGACATTCTACATGATAACTTCACAAAACTCACTTCCTCCCAGTGGGGAAATAACACTGAAGGAGAAAGGCAGAGGGCAGGAGATTTTAAGTTATCAGAGAAAACTGCTTTGAAGAAAAGTGTAAGTTTCCCCTCCAGAGGAATAAAAGCATATTATGTTCTAACCCCATTAAGACAGGGCTCCTTACAAATGAGGCAGGAAATGGCTTTGAACTTTTGCACAGAGAATTATGAGCAAATGCTGTGCCATGGAGGGGGACAGAAGATGACAGGGCTGGCTGGCTGGGGAGTACCCAGGCATGAATTTAAATCCTCTGAAGGGAAGCTTAAGGCATTTGTCTCAAATGAAGGTTTGTGGGCCCAATATTTTTGAGCCTGAGAATTGCTGGCTCTTCCCAAGGGAAACTTTTCAATTGTTTTCCTTGTTCCCAAACAACTTTGTATAAACAATATTCCTTTCCCATAACAATCTCTCTCCCAGGTGTTGTTTCTGTCACTTAACCAATGCAGAGAGGTGTCAATCCTATGGACCAATAATGTGCCTTTTTAGCACAGCATGTTATAAAAAGGCTGAATGAATTCTAAATAAAGCTTCTGATTCTCTCCTGCCTGCTGACTGGAGTCAAGCATCTTCATTTGGTGTCCTACTGTGACAAAGGTTTGTTATCTGTCTCCTCTCCTGCCCTCTCCAGAGCTGACTCATATTGCCAAGGCATGGGAATCATCAAATCATGGAATGGTTTGGATGGAAGGGACCTTAAAGCTCATCTCATCCCATCCCTACATGGGCAGGGACACTTCCACTGTCCCAGGCTGCTCCAAGCCCTGTCCAGCCTGGCCTTGGGCACTTCCAGGGATGCAGGGGCAGCCACAGCTGCTCTGGGCACCCTGTGCCAGGGCCTCAGTGCCCTCACAGGAAGGATTTCTTCCTAATATCCAATCTGGGCTCCATAGCCAGTCTCCTCCTGTGCTTTATGGTTTAAAAAGGAAGAAGGAAGCATGCTGGAATCTCTACAAAAAGCCAGAAGTGTCTGGGGAATCCCACCTGGCTGAAGACCCACCCCTGTGCTGCCTGCTGGGGACAGGGTGTCCCACCCAGTACCTGTGCTTGCAGCAGCCCAGGGCAGGCTGTAACCATCCCAGGAGCCAGGTGTGCTTATTTCCAGGTGTGAGACTGGCTGCTGGTCCCAGCAGCTTGGAATCAGAACCTCCTGGTCCCTGCAGTGTGTGAAGGCACACGTTTCATTTGTCATTTTAACCAGGAAATGTAGAGGTTTTTCTTCAAATACATTCTTATAAACTATTCATTTTAACTTGCTCCATCCTCGAAGGTGAGTTTAATAACATTCATACATTTTCATTTATAAATTTGTCAGTAATAAGAGAGCTGGCACATGGGAGAAAGTAACTGCATAATTGCTGCTTACACGCTTGTCTTACTGAAAAACTGCTGGCTCAGGCATTGGCCGTGCTGGGCATCATGCATGAAATTGCAAATAGAATTTAATTTGCCCTTGTATCCTGTAGGATCAGCTTAAAATGATTAATGCAGGAGAAAATGTTGTCAGGATTTTATTCATTAAAATCTCCAAGGACTGCAGTGCAAAGCCATCATGTATAACATGACAATGTGCAATATGCAGCTTTCTGAACTGCTTTCCTGTGGCAAACAATCACATTTCTGCTCCTGAATTCCAGTGCTGAGGTAAGCAGGATTCATCCCATGCATGTGGTTGTGATCTCCTGGACAGGTGGAAATGTAATTTGTTTAAATTTAGGACATATCGAGCCTGGTGTCATCATCAGCACGAAAACACTGCAGAAGTGCAGGAAGGTGGAAAGGATAGCCAAGGCAGAGCTGAGAGAATGGAGAAATGGCTCAATCTTAAAAAAAAGTCCTCTGAGGAGACAGATGTTCTTCCCCTGAAAGTTCTCTTTCCACTCTTGATGAGTAGCCAGTAAGAAAAATCCCTCCTGCTCTGTAGCCACTGGTTAATTGGCTTAACATGGTGAGGGAAATTACTGGATTGTTCTCTTTTTAGTGGTGGGTTTGTGAGGAGGTTATGGCTTAGAAATTGTTCTCATCAGAATTCTAATTGAGGAATGAAATATGGGTTGTGATTATGTTATTGCAATGGATTGGCTGGTAATTATATTAATACCACGGAATTACTGTAGATCCCGTGTAAACTGCAGCTGGGAGCATTCCTGTCTCAGAGCCCCTCCTGCCTCTGAGTTAATCACTGCTTTGTTAGAATGAGAAATGGATCTCCCAGTGCCCTGACTCAGAGACAAACATCCTTTTTCCTTGGCCTGGAGTCCATTTTACCTTTTGGGCTCCTGTTGGTAGATCCACAGCAGCTGCTGATCCCTGCCCTTTCCCTGTGGGTGTCATTCCATGGGCTCCTCCTGACCACAGGGATGTGCAGGTCACTCCCTGAAGCTGCCAGGTAGGGAACACTCCTGCAGCAGCTTGTGCTGCTGTAATTACAGGAGCTGTTTGGCTAATTAGGTATTCAGAGCATGGCATGGACACCTCAGGCTCAGATCTCCAGCCCACACTTTGCTGCCTGTGCTGTGGTAGGCACAGAGCAGGGCTGAGCCTGGCAGAGCAGAATTGCTTCTCACACAGACTTCCCCATCTCCAGAGCAGAAAATTCACCCTCAAACCACATTTTTAGTGAAAGAATAGAGCGTGCATCAGGGGAGATGAGGTGATGGCAGTCAGATGGTTGTGGTGAGGGTCAGGGTAAGCTAAGATCAGCAGGATGCTGGGCTGATGGCTCCAGAGCTCCACACAACTCTGCTGATCCACCTGAGGGCGAGGCCCTGGCACAGGGGCCCAGAGCAGCTGTGGCTGCCCCATCCTTGGAAGTGTCCAAGGCCAGGCTGGACAGGGCTTGGAGAAACCTGGGATACTGGAAGGTGCCCCTGCCCATAACAGGGGAGCTAGGAGATGAGCCTTAAGGTGGCCTCCAACCCAAACTATTCTGGGATGCTATGATGGTTTGGCAAGGTGGATGTCCTCATCCAGCCTTCACCTGCCAGAGTGAGCACATTTAAAAGGCATCTCAGTTTGATAGGTTCCACTTTTGCATTAATTTAGAAAAGTGCTGCAGGTAGTAATTGTGCCTAAACCCTTTTGCAAACCTTATGCTGGGTTTTTGTAATTAATTATTAGCAAAGAGAAACATGTCAGGCTTGAAGAAGCCAACTGGGCCTCCTGGCAGGAGCACATGGACTCCAGTTAAAATGAGACAAATCAATGTAAATTTCATTGTATTACAACAATATTGATTCCCTATTAAACAGCAGACAAAGCAGGTTATGGCTTTAGGAAAGCTATTAGGAGTTAAGAGTGTTTTTTTCTTGAGAATAAATGGGAACCTAGTGTTTAATGCTGGAGAGTCAGAGAAGGAGGAAGGTGCAGGGGAGGTTAAGGGGAGGGAAGGGGCACAGCCAAGCCAAGACATGGAATGCACAGATGTCTTAGGAGAAAGCAGTGCAGAAATGACTTCCCCAGGGTGGGGGTGAGGAATACTGGGTTTGGCACAGGGATGCTCCAGCTCCTGGGTGGGATCAGTACTCACACCCCACACCAGCCAGTACCAGGTACCAGGCATTTATCTCAACTTCCAGTCAGTCACCAGGGGAGAGCACTTGGGTCAGCACAGCAGAAAATCTCTTAGAAATTTCATCATGGAGAAAACCTCCCACAGCCTGGAAGCCAGGCAGATGCCTCCTCCAAAGGGTTAAACCAACAGCAGCCTCAGGCCTGGGATTAAGATAAATAATTTTTAACTGAATCAATACTGATAACACAATCAAAGCTGGGAGCTTATTGACTCCTGGAGTCACTTTTAATGGCTCTTTACACAGTGAACTCCACACCATCTCTCACCCATGTGAGTGCATGGCACATATGGAAAATTCCCTGATACCACAGAAACTTGTTTGCACCGGAGGACAATAAAATGATGAAGTAGAAGCAGTAATTTCCACTCTTAATTACCAATGACAAGCTAAAAATCAACTCAAACTCCTGTAAAGGAGCAATCAAAGGAAAAACATTTTGATTCCCCCAATCAAATACTTAAGTCTATTTACTGTGTACATATGCCAACAAAATAACCCCTTGGATACTATTTACTGAGTGACACAGTGGCAGGATGAGGGCTGGGATGGTGACACAGACCCAGCAGGATCAGCCCCAGGATGGGTTATTGCCAGTGTGGGAAATGGGAGGTGAGCTGACACAGCAGAACCAAGAGCAACTCCACTCAGAAAGGGAAAATTTGTTTTAACCTGGTGGAATTTTCTTCACAAGTAAGTTCAGAGTTGTTAAGAACATGACTTGGACATGCCCCAGCTCTGCAGCCCCATGGCTGCCTCAAAACCACATGAATTACAAAAGGAAGGAGGAGGATTCCTGCAGGATGAAAAAGGCAGAGCACCCCATGGAGCTTTAATTCAATCTACTGTGCAAGAAAATGGATGAAGATTACCTGTAACAGGGATCACAGCCAAAAATTCTGTGTGTTACACTGAGCTGCAGCCCAGCACTATACCAGAACAGTCTGCAGCAGCCCAAAGGACCTGATATAATCCAATTTAGGGAAACCAAAAGTATGAATCACAAAACACCAGCTACAGCTACAGCATCCAGGTGGGAATGACTGGGAGCAATGTTGGCTGGGTGATAAAACCAGCCTGGCAGGAGCTGGAATAGGATGCTGATAAAGCTGTCATCTTTATCAATCTACAAAAATGTGGCTATAAAAGCTGGGCTTCAAGGCAAATATGGGCAGTTCTTGGGAGAGTCTGAACCAAGCCTTGTCTGTGTGCAGCCAGAGCTCTGAGCACTGAGAGGACAGCACTGCTCTCCTCTTTGCCTTTGTCCCTGCCCAAATTCCTCTTGGTCAGCTCAGGTCTCTGTGCTGGTGGTGCTTTTCAAACACCAGGGGCTTGGGCTGATGAGGCCTCCTCAGGAATTTACAGACCCCAGCTGGCCTGAAGAGGTTCTGCACTTCTGGGAATGTTGCACCCCAAACTAGCACTGCCTACCCAGCCCAGAAAGGATGGGGGAGCACAGGGCATGGGGCTGGGAGCTGCATCTTCCCCCAGCTGCTCTCCAGCCTTCCCTGCAGCCTTGGCAGAACAATCCAGGCTGGTTTCCAGCACCACCAGATGCTCCCATTTGGATTTCTGGGGAAAAACCTCTGCCTGCAGTGCCCTGGGAGCAGGAGGTGTGGTGCCTTCAGGATCTGTGGGATGTCACTGTCAGAAACCAGAGGTCAAGGCAGCAGTGATGCCAGAGAAAGATGCCATGGCCTCTTCAGGTTAATTATTTGTCTAAGGATTACATAATGCAGATGTGTTATTCAGAGCTTAGCAACAGATTAAAAAAAAAAATCAAAAAAACGAAGGATGAGGAGACACAAAAGCTGGAAAGACTATAATGGAGCAGGGAATGAAATGGGAAGACAAAAGATCTAATTACAAATGACATTATTTGCATTCTCATCAACTTGTTTCAATTATGTTTTCTTATTGCTTTAATCTTGCAGCTTAATTCAGTGGAACAGAGTGGATGAAGGAGGCAGTGAGAGCTGTGCATGGCTGGCTTGGGGCAGGACGTGGTGGTGGGTGCAGGCTGTGATGCTGGGTGCAGGCAGCCCCAGCTTTGGTTTTACATGGGTTGGATGTGTCAGGTTATTCCTCAGGTTATATAGCCTCCAGATGTATCCAGACATTTCAATTCAAAAAATTAAGGTGATAAAAATTCAACATTCCTCTCCACGCCTGTGTGAAATGGGATCTGAAACAGCTTCAGCTTTGATTGGATACTCAGGGTGACCTGACATTTAACTGAGGATGGGAAAGCACAGGTATCTTAAAGAACAGGATGGAAATAATTCTGACATTGTGCTCCTGATGACAAAATAGCATTTTCATATCACATTGGGCATTATATTATATATTATATTCCAGGTACTGAGGGCAATGCAAGTGATGCTCAGAGAGAAACACATCTGGACAGTCAGAGGGAGCTTGTGATTCTTTGGGGGTTTGCATGAATTTTAAATTAAATTACTAAGCAAAAATCTGGCCCAAAGCTCAAGGGTTATCAATTTTTTTTAATTGTTTGAAATTGTGTTCATAGTATCCTTGCTGTTGTAGTGAAGAAGTAAGTAGTTTGAAACAAATTAAGTGGTCCAAATTGCTCAAGCAACAAAACATGGGCAATGTTGCTCATGGAAAATAATTCACCCCAAAGCCAAACCAGTCCTGGTGTCTCCACATCTCTCCAGTGTGAGGAACAACCAGGCTGGGTCCTGCCTGGCAAATCACCACAATCACCAGGATTGCTGGCACCAAGTGCATCCTTGGGGCTTACAAAAAGGAGGGAGAACAGCTTTTTATACAGGCAGATAGTGCAGGGCAAGAGGGAATGGCTTTAAGCTAAAAGAGAAGAGATTTAATTTAGATGTTGGAAGAAATCCTTTTTAGAGGGTGGTGAGGCCCTGGCACAGGGAAGCTGTGGCTGCCCCATCCCTGGAAATGTCCCAGGACCCTGGTCTAGTGGAAGGTGTCCCTGCCCATGGCAGGGGGTGCAATGAGATGATCTTTAATGTCCTTCCAACCCAAACCATTCTGGGATTCTGGATTAAAACTCACCCATGCAGCTCTCTGGCACTTGTGTTCCACACCTCACAGCCCTTCCCTAGGGACATTTCCCCATTCAGGCATGGATTTGCCCCCACATGAGTTGCCACAGAGCAGATCCATCACCTGCTCACTGCTGCTCTCCAGGCTTCCCTGCCCCATCCCTGTGCTCCCAGCAGCAGCACATCACCTTCCATTTCTGCTCTGGTGGAAGTGTGAACACACAGATTTTAAATTACAGATATTTCAGCCAAACAGCCTATTTGAGTTCAGGCTTTATTATCATCTTACACTGTTTTCCAATTGACTAAAAGCAGGTTTGGGGTTTTTTGGGGTATATATAACTCTCATACATGCAGCCAACATAACTCCATGCATTGATTTTTGGGCCAGCTCTGCAATAAGCAATTCAACTGACAATTAAATTAACAGCTACATTTGTCATTCCTGGCCCAAATGAGATCCAGAGAAGAAATTGCCCTGCTACCCACTCAAAGTTCATCACTCTTTGAGGAACATTGGACATTAAAGCCTGAGCTGAACTGCATCTTCATCAGGCTGGGAATCTGCCTGGGAGCTTCATTCTCTCTGCAGATGATGCTGTAATATACCTTGGGATAGGTTTAGATTAGATTTTGGGAACAAATCCTTCCCTGTGGGGGTGGGCAGGCCCTGGCACAGGTGCCCAGAGCAGCTGTGGCTGCCCCTGGATCCCTGGAAGTGCCCAAGGCCAGGCTGGATGGCACTTGGAACAACCTGGGACAGTGGAAGGTGTCCCTGCCATGGAGGGATGGGATGGGATGGGATGGGATGGGATGGGATGGGATGGGATGGGATGGGATGGGATGGGATGGGATGGGATGGGATGGGATGGGATGGGATGGGATGGGATGGGAATTAAGGTCCCTTCCAACCCAAACCATCCCAGGATTCATTCACAGGATTGTATGGTTTCATGAACAGAGTTACTGACTTTAACCCCAATAGGAACATGATCCAACATCTTTGATGACAAAATTAAGGCAAGACTTTTAATATGAAGCTCAGTATTTTCCTCTTGGCTTGCATTTTGATAATTTTCACCCACTCTATGCCATGCAGAGGAGTCAAAAAAGGAATGGGATCACATTTACAGTTCTGTGCATAATGTGGGGGATTTCTGCTCCTCCAAGATTCTGTGCAACACCAGAAGGCTCAAACTCCACAATTTCTGGAATGTTTTACACAGCATTTGCTATGTCCAGTCTTAGATTTTTTTCCTCTTTTGATCCCAATTCCAGCCTCTGGCACCAAAGACACTTTCACCCATCCCTTGGGACAGACCCCTGGGAGCAGAGGTGACAAAACAATTCCCTCAGGGTGCCCTGCACCAGCCCAGCTGGCTGGGAGGGGAATGTCTGCAGGAGCTGTGTCCCTGCTGGCCCCTGCAGCAGGAAGAGGATGTTCCCACCCCAGTGATTTATGGTGAATGTTGAACCAGCCCAAAAGGTTCCCCATCAGCAAGACACTGTGTTTGTTTAAGGCACCAGGGTACATGCAGGCTATAAATCTGATGGTTCCAGGAGGATCTGCTGCCCAGAGTCAGCTCTGTGCCCAAAAATCTGCTCCCACTGCCTGTGCTGGTAATGGCAAAGCTGCTGAGACATCCTGGGGTTCACAGCCAGAGGGGAAAACATGACCTGTGGTAAGGATTGCTGCTCAGGCTCTTGTGTCTTAAATGTATCACATATAATTGTATTCCCCAACATTTATTGACTGTGTTGAGTACAGCCATGCTCAACAATAACACTCAGAAAACACAGCTGAAAATGTTTCTGGTTAGCACCAGAGGACCAGGAAACAACAGCAAAAGGTTTCCAGCCACCATCATTAAATCAACAAATAACCAACTAAAAAAAAAACCCTCCCCAAGCCTTAAAAATCCCTCTAGCATATGAGCAATTGGAAAAGCTCATTTTGTGCTCCATCCCTTGTATTTCTTCTTTCAAAAGCCTGCAGTGAACATAAGGCTCAAAAGCAGAGAGATGTAATATTCATATTTCTGCCTTAGCTGAATATTTTTCTACAAATTCCTTAATTACCCAGGTTAGTGGGTAACCCAGCCTTGCTGGTTAATTGTACAGGAACACCTGCCATCTGCTACTGTATCCCAGATTTTGGGGGCACATCTGCCTGTGCAATGCTTAGTGAAACAATGGGAAGCTTTTACAGACACTTATAACTTCTGTGACAATGAATCTGTTCTAATTAGTACTAGAAATAAATGTTTATGATGTAGGAAATGACAAAACATATTTATCATCCACCTAATAATTCACTGTAAAGGAAACTTCAGGCCAAGCTGTACAACACAAATTCAAATGATTGTTCCTCAGTGTCAGTACATACATACTGTGATATTCCAGGCAGTCTAATTGATCCAAAACATCCAGAGTAAGGCCTCCCTCTTGTCAGGAGCACTCATCAGCATCTCAGAGCCCTGGGCTTTATTTTCCTGTTGATTTTGAAGCTGGGAGGAGCAGGTGAGGACGTTCCATGTGCACAGCTCATGAGCTGGACCATGAAACTCTGGTCTGGAGAGGCAGCTCGGTGTGAACCCACCCAGCCACAGACACTCACTCACCTCAGGCTGGTCACCAGCATCAGAAGTGCAGAGGGGAGCAGAGGTTGGTCCATCCTGCTGAGGTGATCCAAGTGCCAGGAGGTACCACACACCCAGGCAAACCCCTCAGGACCTCTTGCCTCTGGACTGATGTGGAGCTCAATCACTTGACTCACCTTCTTCACACACCCAGAGCTTTCCTTTCCTTTTCTCTTCTTTCTTTCATAGTTGCTGCCTGTATTTCCTTTGTTTTGGCTGCTCTAAGGGACAACAAGCCTTGACAGGCTGGGACTGATGGTGCTGTTGGGAGCCCAGCAGCCAAGGACCACACCTGTGGGCCTGATATTGCTGAGTCTGGAAGGTTTCCAGCCTGGCAGTGGCAGATTTTCCTTCCCAAGGGAAGATTTCTTGGGAGAATTTTCTTTCAAGGACAATTTCTGTAAATAACTCATAACATATCTAGTAAACAATATTTTTCTCATAACAACTTCTCTCCCAGGTGTTGTTTCTGTTCCTTAACCAATGCAGAGAGGTGTCAGTTCTGTGGACCAATAATGTGCCTTTTTAGCACAGCATGTTACAAGAAGGCTGGATGAATTGTAAATAAAGCCTTCTGATGTTCTTCTGACATTGAACTACAGTCAAGCATCTTTATTTCATGTCCAACAATGGCACACACAGAGCCAGGGCTTTCAGGAGCTGTCAGTGATGGAGCACCCAGGCAGGGACCCCTTCCCACAGCAGGGCAGAGGCAAACACTGCCTGTGGGCTCTGCTTCTCCTGGGCTTCACAACCTCTGAGGGAGAGATTGCTCCAGGGTCCCATGAGAGTTGTGCAGAGCCCAGCCCAGGGGATTCACTGTCACACCCCATCAGCACCTGAAGTGAAGGATAATCACAGTCCAGAGTGGCAAATCCATCATGCTTTCTCTCTTGTTCAGAATAAAACCACAGAGAGGAGGTTTCAGTGCTTTGGCACAGGGCATCTGTGCTGGGCATGGCCCTGGTGGTGCCCACACTGGAGCCTGCCCATCTCCAGGTGCACCTGGCAGCAGAGCCAGCATCCAGACCAAGACTCTTCTCATCACATCCACTGTTGCTGTTGGACATGAAAATGAAGAGTTTGACTCCAGTTAGAAGAAACATCAGAAGGTTTTATTTACAGTTTTGTGCAGCCCTTTTATAACATGCTGCACTGAAGAACCATATCATTGGTCAGTAAAGACAACACTTCTCCTCATTTGTTAATTAATAGAAACAATACCTGTGAGAGGGGTGTGTGAGAAGACCAGCGTGTTATGAAGATATAAAGATTATTTACATTCACCATCCTTGAGAGGGATGGATTCTCTCAAGGGAAAGAAATCAGCTCTACAGGCTGATAACTCCACAGACTCAAAAACTCAGACCTACATTCCACTCTCAGCATTCAGAGGTTTCCAGTGGAGTTTACTGTGCTCAGATGGGAACTTCCCTGGGAGCAGCAGGGCTGACATGGAGCCTTCTGCTCCAAATTTTAAGCAGCTTCCTATACACGTGAGCTGGAGCAGTAGGAGCATGTAATTGATATTAAATATTCCACACCATCTCATACTGAAGATAATTTGAATGCAAGGATTTGAACTAGCATGCTAGGAATATTTATTATTGAATCCAGGAATGGTTTGGGTTAGAAAGGAACTTAAAAGTTCATCCCCTTCCACCCCCCTGCCATGGCAGGGACACCTTCCACTGTCCCAGGCTGCTCCAACCCCTTCCAAACTGGCCTTGGGCACTTCCAGGGATGGGGCAGCCACAGCTGCTCTGGGCACCCTGTTCCTGTGCTTTACAACCTTCACAGTCAAGAATTTCTCCCTAATATCCAATGTAAACCTCTCTGTCATTCCTCCTCATCCTATCAGTGCATGCCCTTGCATGAAAAATTTGCAGCCTTTCAATTAATTTTGTTTGTTTTCTTCTGTTGTATCACAGGACAAAATACACCAGAAACTGAATATCTTCTCCACTGAGTGTCAGAACACTTGGTTTATAACTCTGCATTCTCAGGATATTGTCTACTCTATCACAGGCAAAGGGGATCCTGATTGCATTATTATTTATCTCTTTATTGATTATAAAATATTAAAAGTGGAGCTGACAGAACCCAAAGTTTTGCAGCACTAACTATAATGAAAACAGTGCTCAGCATCCTCTGCAGAAATGTTCAGGCTAACATATTAAAATCTGAGCAGTTGCAAATAGAGCTGAAATTACAGTTGTCCTGGGTTTAAATTAAGAAGCATTGAGTCAGAGTAAACAGAGCTGAGGTTCCTCTAAATCAGAAGAAATTAATGCAGTTTGTTTTCATCTGGAAAGAGAAAAAGCTTAAATGAGAAAGAAGGAGTTACTTAAAAAAAAAAAAAAAAAAAAAAAAAAAAAGCCACCATACCTAACAGCAATTAGTGTGTATGCACATCCTCTGCTCTGTGCTGGGTGGGGAGCAGGTGGCAGAGACAGATTCCCACATGCTTGGGGCACTGGCAGTCTTTGAAGGATAATTTTGTGTGTGTATATCTCTTTGAAATGCAGCAAAACACTTTGCTAAACACCTTCATTTGCACTTCTTAATTATATGCAGTTCTGGCTTTCATGGGATAAAGCGCTTTTATTGGAAACTCCAAGTGTGTATTGAAAAAAACTTTGCTTTGGTTTACACTCTGGAATAACTTCTTATAAATCCATACCCATATTTTGTGCTGCTTTTCCTCTCCCACCTGCACCATCCCAGCTGCCTGTAACAGCAAAAGCTTTGGGTGGTTTGTCACAGTAGGACATGAAATGAAGATGCTTGACTCCAGTCAGCAGGCAGGAGAGAATCAGAAGGCTTTATTTAAAATTCATCCAGCCTTTTTATAACATGCTGTGCTAAAAAGGCACATTCTTGGTCCATAGGATTGACATCTCTCTGCATTGGTTAAGTAACAGAAATAGCAAACAACACCTGGGAGAGAGGTTGTTATGGGAAAGGAATATTGTTTATACAAAGTTGTTTGGAACAAGGAAAACAATTGAAAAGTTTCCCTTGGGAAGAGCCAGCAATTCTCAGGCTCAGAAATATGGGGCCCACAGTGGTTCTTCACTGTTTGACAGGAGCTTCAATGATGCAAAGCTGGGAAAAATCACTTACTATTGCAGAATCTCAGATGAAGTGGGATGACTTTGCTGCCCAGACAGATCCCGTGTGATTCCAGCAGAGCTGAGCATTGGCACACAGAACAAGAGGGGTCTCAGCAAGAGGTGGCAGTCAAAGAGCCCTGATGGTGCTCAGCTCTGCCCATCATCTGGCAAGTTCTGAACATCACTTTACACCTCTTTACAAGGGCAGGGAGTGACAGGAATGCATTTAAACTGAGAGAGAGGAGTTTTAGATGGGACATTAGGGAAAAATTCTTCCCTCTGAAGGTGGTGAGGCCCGGGCACAGTTTGCCAATAGAAGCTGTGGCTGCCCCATCCCTGGAAATGTTCAAGGCCAGGTTGGATGGGGCTTGGAGCAACCTGGGATAGTGGAAGGTGTCCCTGCCAATGGCAGGGGGTGAAATGAGATGAGATTTAAGGTCCTTTTAAATCATTCCATGATTGTGTGACCTCCACTGCACTGTCAGCTATGGCAGAGCTGTTGCAGGTACAGAGCAAGACATTGCAAAGCTCTTGAACTTGTCTGTTCTGTTTGTCTGTCCCTAAAAGCAGTACCAGTGGAAGCAAGGTTACAGTGCTAAGTGTTCCTGCACAGGTGGGAGACTGGTGGGTGACAACAGCACTTCTCAGCCTCACTGCTTCTCCTCAAGCCAAAATTATTTTTGGTCACATCTCACCAGTCTCTGCTGTTGCATGTCACACTCAGACACCCCAATATATGTAATACTGGGGAAATTGAGTTCACAAACCACATTTTTACATGGTTTTACAAAGTTCTGCAGAGCTTCATCCAGCTCCTCAGAAGAGCATGTAGAAGTTCAGAGCTACAACTTTGGGAAGCAAAGAGCTTCAGCTTTGCTGAGCTTCCTCCTTTCCATCAGATGCTCTGGACCTGCCCTTTGGCAAACCATACCTCAGGTACAGCATTTCTCCTTCTGTTTCCATCTCCTTCTGTAATTTGTTACTGAATTCTTACCCCTCCCTCAGCCTCAGCCAGTCACTTTACACATGGTGCATGGCCCTGCACACAGGTTCTGCAAATGAACATGTGACACTCCAGTGTAGATGAAAGTGAAAAATTGATGTTGTATTCCTAGCTTCATTTCACTGTGGCACAATTCATTGGTGCCATCTGTCTTAGTCCTTTTTAAATGGCAGCTCTTCTTGCATTGATTGACAAGTGAATAGATTTTCTGCCACAAAGTTTTGAGGTCAATCAATCACTTAGGTGTATTAATTATGAAGATCTTGAAGCTGCAATTTTTTTACTTCAATGAGCTACACATACAGAGTTGCTTAAACTTGTTTTTAAACAGCTTATTTTTCACTGTTGGTCAAAACTCTGGGCTGACAGATGAGGAAAAAAAAGGATTGGCAGCTCCTGAAAGCAAACTTTACAATTTCAGCAGACAGCACTGTTGGGCTATATCAGAGATGGCACAGCATGAGTGTGAGGGCACAGAAAGCCATGCCTCCCTCCAGATAAGGAAAAAAGCCAGTTATTTAGGCAATTTTAGTTTTTATAGCCCTTTCTGCAAGAGAAGGGATGTATAGAATTCTGGAATGGTTTGGGTGGGAAGGGTGCTTAAAGCTCACCTCATTCCAGCCCCTGCCACTAGATCAGGATGCTCCAAGCCCCCTCCAACCTGGCCTTGAACACTTCCAGGAAATGTGGAAGAAATTAATGCTTATCCAATCCCTGCCCAAATTCTGTCATTTCATACAGAAAATTACTGCCTGACAGGATGCTGCCCAAACTCCACAGGAAATAGCAATGTAATAATGCTGCCTGGTGTTACATGGATTTATGGTGCTGCTCTGCACAGTTAAACAGGCAATGTTTCTCACCCAGAGACACCTGCACTTTTACACTCAGAGCAAAGATCCTTTATGCACACAATATTTTTCTATACAGAGTTGCTAACACGTGAAATAGAAGATGCAGGAGATGAGGTAGACTGTTATGTATATCTATACATATATAAATTCTAGTTTGTGTATCAATTTAACTTTATAAAGGGTTTGAGCTTCTGAGCACATAAAGGGACAACTTAAGCAGGTGTGTGTTCCATGAATGTTGAAATTTTCCTGGATTTCAGACAGCAAAATTCTGTCAGTATTTCAGGCTACTTCAAATGCAGGTGGCTGGGGGAAATGAAGGCTTTTATTAGAACAGGGTTAAAAAGAAATTGGTTTTATGTCCTCTGTTATATGAATTGAATCCAACTACAATCTGATGGTAAGAAAATGTCTAACAATTTCTCTGTGTTATAACAAGCACCAGAAAAGAAAGGAGCTGGTTATTTTGGGAGGTTCTGCACTGGGTTGGCTAATTGCAACCCCTGCAAATGCTGAATTGTGTGAATTTTTTAAACATGTTTTGGGGAACATTAAGAATGCTCGATTTTCTCCAGAATGGGGTATTAAGAGTTTTGTAAAATCCCCCAGCTGAAGCAGGGGAAGCATTGTAATACCCACCTTAGAAATGGGCACAGTGATTTTCCACATTTAACTTTTATATAAAAAACATAGTCTGTCACTTGAAATTTAGCACACAACTCTTGAGGATTAAATAATTACTTGGAAATTTTATTTAGATGCATTTCCTTAAGAACATTATGTCACATTTCAGTTTGGCAGAATGTTATGAATGGATAGCAGGCTTTTTTTTTTTTAGGTAAATGACAACCTGCTGAAGAATGAAACTTTGATTAGATAATTCATGGAAATACNATTAAACTTTGATTATCCTGTGGCCAAAGGTGGGGTTTGATGACCTTGGAGACCCCTTCCAGCCTTACTGATGATGATTCTGTGATGGTTCCCTGGGAAATGGGAGTGGGTCTGACCTTGCTGACCCATCCAGCCCTGGAGGAAATTTCCTCCAAGCTCAGCTCCACCACTTCTGAACAAAAACTGGCAGCACTTCCTCAGCTCCTGCTCCAATACTCACAGAGACAGAGAAATGCCCACTTCACAGGAGCTGTGAGGCGCTGGCTGCTGTTTCTCTGAGCACCATTTCAACCACATGCAAAGGGAAATCTTGGGGCTTGAGCCTTGTGGTGAAGGCTTTAATGCATGAGAGGGATTTGTAAATGATGCAATTGCAAAAATTTGTATGTGAAGGAGCTTGTCCTTCACCTACCAGTTTAATGCAGCCAATTGCAATTCCCAGTCTCTTTTCAGGGGAGTAGCTTGAAGGAAAACCCGAGGCTGCAGCCCATCTGTGCCTGTAAGTTTCTATTTATTGCAAAATAATTTCCCATTGCTGCTTTCTAAACTGCTTTGACAGAAACAAAGCAGTGCATTGGAGCGCTGGCTTCCCTCGGCAGTGGCTGTGTGGAATTGCAGGTTTGACCTCATTTCATCCTCTGAGTATTTAGAGATTGCTTTCATGCCCAGGAACCACAGGAGAAGAATATAGATTCCTTCCAGAGTGCATTGAACTTGGAAACAGAGAGTGACCTCTGAAGTTGAATTCTATAGCCAGAGGAATAAAAAATTTCTTTCCTTAGGCATGAAAGAGACATGTTTTAGATCAACACCAGAAGAACAGCTGCTCAACTAAAAACACCAAATAAAGTGGAAAGAGAAAAGCCATTTCCAAATTACATATTTTTGAAGAAATCATTATTTCTGTGATTCCCTCACGTTTTCCACATCTACGTTGCTATCTAACAGCAGAGGCTGCAGAAGTTAAAGGATGTGAGTCTGTCCTGGTGTCCCTTTGCAAACACACAGGCACAGGGAAGCTATGCCAGAATTGTTGCTAGATTCTGTTCCAGGAAAAATGGGCAAATTTCCACTTAGATGACATGATGCCCAAAGGGCATTTTCACAGAATGGGAGGGAAAGAACAGAGTAGCTTCAGGCTGTTGGTCTGCTGGAACTGCCTTTATTCCATGCCCGCACAGAGATTGCTTCCCCTTGAGGGTGGGTCACCACAGCTTTCCATCAGGAATGGGAAATAGTCACAGCAAGAAAGTGCAGACAACACTTTGCCACTTCTGTGGCATCTGGGTGAGCTGATTCCTGCTTTTGGGACATGTCCCAGCCTCCCGTGGCCATGCTCTGTCTGGGCACTGAAAGCAGCTCAAGTGGCTGGGGAAACATCACAAGTCACAATCTTCCTCCTTTTGCAGCATTATTGTTAGCATTATTTTATTGGTATTATTGTTGTGTATTATTATTATTATTAATAATATTATTATCACACCCCAGGTTGTTATTGTTATATAGTGTGAGGGACTGGAGGGTTTGTTGGCTCAAAACATTTTTTTGGATGCATGTTTGGGGGAAGAGACAGACTGGATCTTTGGTGAGGCAATGGCCTGCCCCAGAGACCCCACAGACCCCACATCCCAGGTGTGTACCCCATCTCTGCCCATCCCTGGCACACAGGAGGNAACAGAGTAGCTTCAGGCTGTTGGTCTGCTGGAACTGCCTTTATTCCATGCCCGCACAGAGATTGCTTCCCCTTGAGGGTGGGTCACCACAGCTTTCCATCAGGAATGGGAAATAGTCACAGCAAGAAAGTGCAGACAACACTTTGCCACTTCTGTGGCATCTGGGTGAGCTGATTCCTGCTTTTGGGACATGTCCCAGCCTCCCGTGGCCATGCTCTGTCTGGGCACTGAAAGCAGCTCAAGTGGCTGGGGAAACATCACAAGTCACAATCTTCCTCCTTTTGCAGCATTATTGTTAGCATTATTTTATTGGTATTATTGTTGTGTATTATTATTATTATTAATAATATTATTATTATTGGTATGGTTGTTATTGTTATATAGTGTGAGGGACTGGAGGGTTTGTTGGCTCAAAACATTTTTTTGGATGCATGTTTGGGGGAAGAGACAGACTGGATCTTTGGTGAGGCAATGGCCTGCCCCAGAGACCCCACAGACCCCACATCCCAGGTGTGTACCCCATCTCTGCCCATCCCTGGCACACAGGAGGCACTGCCCTGCCCCACAGACCCCACAGACCCCACACCCCAGGTGTGTACCCCATCTCTGCCCATCCCTGGCACACAGGAGGTGATGCTCCATGCCCACCCCTGCAGCCCCCAGCCCAGGTTCTGAGCATCCAAGTGACTGGAAATCCCACCTGGGGGCTGCACCCAGGAGAGCCAAGGGCTATTTAAAGCAGAACACAAGGCAAACATGTCACCTGCTCTTGGAATTTCTATCAGCTGAACACCACTGGAACTGGGAATGGTTGTTCCTTTCTATGCCTTTCTTCTATTTCTCTTTCTAATTCCCTATGCTCAGAATTTTTGAGTAACTTAAAATTGAATGGGCTTAGACTTGGTTAAGTTGAATGAGATAGGTTAATGCTGTGAGAAGTATTTTATGTTGATTAAATGCTGCTCTAAACATTTTGCCAAAGTTTTTTGATTTTCTAAAGTTGCCAGTAAAGTTTTTCTTGTCATTTTGATTTCTTGAGAATATCTTGTTGGTGTTTCTCCCATGCATGTAACTCAGAATACATGAACACTGATAAGACATTTAAAAGCCTTGTCCAGCAAGTTGTTTGGGGCCTTACCTCATTATATTGTTATTATTATTTATTATTTTTTTCCTCAGCATGGTTGTGAGGTTGCTGGGCAGGAGGAGGGACACAGGGAGCACCAGGTTCAGGCACAGGCCAGGCTGGGCCAGGAGTGCTAAGGGTTCACCACCCTCCTCTGTGCCATCTTCAATTCACCCAGTGGGTTTCAAAAGGCTTTTCCATCTCCTCACATCAGGCCATAAATGTGCATCCATTATTTACCCATCCACAGCATCCAGGGGAATGGAAGAAATTCCGAGGCTAACAGGGAAAAAATAAATCTCCCCATTTGGAAGGTGATAGCATAGAAGTAACAAGTGCACATCTAGATAAAAACAGATGAATAGTGCAGAGGCCAAACTGTCTTTCTGACAGATGATGTGAAGATGGGGTCATAAAAACATTCTCTCCCATAACTGCATCCCCTTGATTTATATTAGGAGTAGTGCCAGGAGTCATTATGGATTTAAACACAGCATTTTGCTGCCATGTGCTGTGATGTTTCCAGCCAGACTGGGGGACAGCAAATGGGAATGGCTCATTATGCTGTCATTTCCCAGGATAGGTGTGAGGAGTTTGCCCATCCTGGCATCAGCACCATAACCCTGTGGGACTGACGGCCTCAGGAGGTGTCACAGGCCAGGGACCACGCTCCTCCTTGGGCTGCAGCAGCACCAGGAATCCTGAATCAGGGAATCCTGAAAAGCTTCATTTTGTTTTGGAGCCATGATTTTACATCCCAGCCTGCAGCCATGGCTGGAAACCCCTGTTCTGCCTTGGTTTGCAAACAAACCTTTGGTGCTTCAGGGGCTCTTTGCTGCAGGGCAGCCTGGAGCCCAGCAGTGGGTTAATTAATTAAGGGTGGTGATGTGATATCCACACACACAAGGGGCTCGTGCTAAGCTCTCCACAGCCCCGTTTAGCTCCTGCCGTCCCTGTGGCACATCCCCATGGTAACCAGAGACCACCACCCCATCCCCAATGGAGCAAAGCAGACCCTTCCTGTCTCTGCTGGAGCAATAAGCACATTAAACAGAAACTGCCTGGAAATACCCAAACGAACATGAAATAAAGCTCAATGAAATCCAGAGCCAGCTGCAAAGCTCTGGGTGCTGACCAGACTCCCAAAATTCGGAGCAGTTGCTGCTGTATGGGCCAGGACCTGGAGTGTCACACCCAATTAGCACCTAATTGAGACAGGGGGCTCCCATTAAAGGTGATTATTAAGACCCGATGGTGTTTATGCTCCTCTGCTCCTACTCAGAGCAGCCTCTGCTGCAGCTTCAGAGGTGTTTGGTGCAGCAGCAGCTCCCAGGAGCTGGGCCTTAATGAAGGGCTCCCTAATAAAGGCTTTAATTGCCTGGTAAGAGGAAGGACAATCCCCTGAGATGGAACATCTCTAAGATTAAAGGCTGCTCCCAGTCTTTCTCCCACTGCTTCTCCTTTTGACCTCAGGTTTAACTCTCCTAACCCTCTATTTCTTTATTTCTCTTCCCCTTTGGCAGTCATGCAAAATAAATGGGAAGGAGAGAAAGCCCAATATCAAGGAGAAAGAGAAAAACTATCATCTTTTAAAACTTGAAAACTTTTTTTTATTATTATTTTTAAATAATACAGACAAGAAACCCCAGAATAACCCAGCAGGAAAAAAAATAGTCTTTGGGTGCCTTGGGAGTTTGGAAAGCAGAGTGGCTGAAAGAAATTGTTCCCTGTGAGGGTGCTGAGGCCCTGGCACAGCTTTCCCTGAGAAGCTGTGGCTGCCCCATCCCTGGAAGTGTCCAAGGCCAGGCTGGATGGGGCTTGGTGCAGCCTGGGACAGTGGAAGGTGTCCCTGCCCATGGTGAGCAGGGGAAGGACAGGAGTTTAGTGTTCCTCCCAGCCCAAAGCATCCCAGGATTCTAGGACAGCTTCCCAGATCCCATCCAGGGGACAGTGAGCCTGGCCCTGCCTGTGCCAGGGTCCCTTTGTCCCAGTCACTCTGCTTTGGTGATGGAGTGTGCAAAAGCATTCCCTGTACAGAGAGGGAATGGTGCTTTAGCTCCCTTTCTCTGTCAGGAACTTTAATCAGTTGTCCCCAGACATGCTAATTAATTTGTTCTGAGTGGAAGTAAATGTCTGTAGACTTCCTTTGTCATTTTCAATCTCTCTTTAACTCCCATCTGTTTCCTTCATGGTTTGTGAACTAAAAAAGAAAGAGGGGAAAATGGAAAGGAGTTGATTTGAATTTTCCTTATTGAATGCTGTTACCATAGTGGGGCCCTGGGGATCCCACAGAAAGGTTGCACAGCCTCTGCTGAAATCTAAACAGCTGTGGGAAATGCTCTATTACTGTAAATGTTGCATGGAAGTCATTAATAAACTGCAGTTTCACTAGGTATGGCCAGATGTTCAGTCAAGAACTCTGAGCAGAGCAGGAGGTCACCAGCCAGCTGAGACACAAGGGGTGGCAGTGCCAGGGAGGGGAATGTGTCCCCCTAGGGTCCTGGGGGGACAGGGACCCCCAGCCCTGACAAGCACACATTGGAGCTGTGCTCTGCTGCCCTGTGTGGGGGCTTGGCACAAACACAAAAGGTTGGGAATGCTCTCTTGGCACAAGCACAGTGTCTGCAAAGGTTGGGAATGCTCTCTTCCTGTTCTTTGTCCCCTCCTCCTTCTCCAGCGCACTCCACGATTCCAGGAGCAGCAGCTGGCCCAGGTCTCACCTGATGCAGGAGGAACTGTGTTGAGAAAAAACCTCCAAGACCACCAAGACCAAGCTGTGCCCAGTCCCCACCTTGTCACCCAGCCCAGGGTGCCACATCCAGTCCTTCATTCCTGGACATCTCCAGGGATGGGCACTCCACACCTCCCTGGACAGCCCATTCCAGTGCTTAACTGTGGGCCTGGTATTTCTGAGCCTGAGAATTGCTGGCTCTTCCCAAGGGAAACTTTTCAATGGTTTTCCTTTTTCCAAACAACTTTGTGTAAATAACTACTTTTTTTCTCATAACATATCCAAGTAAACAATATTTTATTTCCCATCACAACCTCTCTCCCAGGTGTTGTTTGCTATTTCTGTTACTTAACCAATGCAGAGAGGTGTCAATCCTATGCACCAAGAATGTGCCTTTTTAGCACAGCATGTTATAAAAAGGCTGGATGAATTGTAAATAAAGCCTTCTGATTCTCTCCTGCCTGCTGACTGGAGTCAAGCATCTTTATTTCGTGTTGTACTGCAACACTTAACAACTCTTTCAGTGAAGAAATTATTCCTAATACCCAACTTGACCCTGGCACAGCCTGAGGCCACTTTCATCCTGTCCCTGTTCCCCCCTGTCTGTCCCCTCCTGTCAGGAGCTGTGCAGAGCCACAAGGTCCCCCCTGAGCCTCCTTTTCTCCAGGCTAAAGAACCCCAGCCCCCTTGGTTTCTCCTACCCTCCAGACCCCCCCATTTGTGTTTCCCTTCTCTGGACACTGCAGCACCAGCGGGAAGAGCAGGGAGTGTGGTGGCATTGCAGGGTGGTCCTGTCATTCCTGCCTGCTGGGGGAACCTGGAGCAGGATCCTCTCCATCTGCAAGGGGGCAGAACAGCTCTTTCAGTGCAGCAGCAGGACAGGGATGGTTGTTTTGAAGACCTTGTTACAGAGAGATTAATTTCTGTTCCTAGACTCTGTTTCAAACTGGGCATTTTCACTGCACAAGCAGGAGCTGGGCAGTGATTAATTGTCTCAGGGCTTCGATTCAAAGAGAGCATAAACTCATCAAAGCTAATTGGAAGGTGTGGAAATGCTTTCCCAGTGCAGGACAGGTGTTTATTCAGCCACAATCATAGTCCAGAGCCAGCCAGCAGGAGGTCTTAGAGGGAGAGTCCTGGGTTTTGTGCCCAACTCACCCCCATCCAGTGCTACCAGGGCACACAGCTTGGAGTTGCTGCCCTTTGCTCCCACCTGCCAGGGTGAGCTGTTCCCTGGCCAGGGAAAGTGAAAAATTCCCACTGATGATGGCTGGTGGATGGTGGGTACCAGCAAAAGCTGCTGCTGTGTCCCACCTCTGCTGGAAGGCATTCCCTGAGGTGCTGAGGCTGTGGGAAATGCTGATTCCTACAGATGGGATCCAACCCAGTGCTTGGAATGCCAATGATCTGCTTTCCCCCGGGAAGTTCTGTTAATACCCAGGAAAAATCAAATCTGCTCAGGTTTGGGGAGCCCAAGTTCCCCTCTGATGCCAGGATCACCAGCACTGCCCACAGGAGGCCACATCTGAGGAGCACAGTGATGGGTGCTCAGCCTCCTCTGCTCCCCAGCCCAAACTTGGGTGTTGTTGTTGGACATGAAATAAAGATGCTTGGCAAAAAAAAAACCATCAGAAGGCTTTATTTAAAATTCATCCAGCCTTTTTATAACATGCTGCACCAAAAAAGCACATTATTGCTCCATAGGATTGACACCTCTCTGCATTGGTTAAGGAACAGAAACAGCACCTGGGAGAGGGGCTGTTATAGAAAAATAATGCTTACTTAGAAATGTTATGAGAAGAAAATAGTTATTCACATAGAAATTGTCCTTGAAAGAAAATTCTCCCAAAAAATCTTCCCTTGGGAAGAAAATCAGCCACTGACAGGCTGGAAACCTTTCAGACTCAGAAATATCAAGCCCACACTTGGGGATTATCCAGGGTCACCCCAGCTGCAGGTGGTGCCTGGAGGTAGGAGCAGGGCATGAGGCAGGATGGGCATAACATCCCAGCTCTGCAGGATGGGCTCTTTTCCCTCCTCTGCAGAGGATAAAGTCAGTTATAAAGCAGGCAAGACAATTCAAGTGGAATGTGAAGCAGGTTGTTGTACCTGGCAGTTGATTTTCATAGCTTTTTTTTTT
>WEIU01012102.1:1455-29877 GCA_013389925.1 Aegithalos caudatus
CTCTATCCAGAGAGTTGTGAAGAGCATTAAGGTCCTCCCTGAGTGTCCTTTTCTCCAGGCTGAAGACTCCCAGCTCTCTCACTGTAGGAGACAGTCTTTCTTCCCCTACCTTCTTCTTCTAGAAATATTTGTAATCCAGATTTTAAAAATCCAGTCAATGCCTTGCTAAGTGCCTTGTTCTGTTTGGATCTTTTGAAGTTTGACAAGTGACAGTTTGCAAAGTGCCTTATTAAATCTGTGTGTTCTAAAGTTTGCAAGTAAAAGTTGTTTGTTTTTGAACCTACTGGGAAATTTTTTTGCTTCTCCCATGCATCACCCACAATAAATCCTCGAAATATCTACTGAGTGGGCTAGGGCATTACACTCAGAGGCTCCTCATCAGACTTGTACTTCAGACCCTTCCCCAGCTCTGTTGCCCTTCTCTGGACACACTCCAGCACATCAATGTCTTGCTTGGATTGAGTGACCAAACTCTTATTAAAACTAAGATTTTCTCTTTCTTTTGAATGCTTTGCAGAACTAACAGTAATTTACATCTTGTATGCCTCCAGGGAATGCCTCTACTTTTACCAGAGAGTACATGGCAAGCAAAATGTAATGAGTTAGAATTTTTTCTTTTTATGTATGCCTGTTCACTTGTGTGATAATTTTAAATTTCAGTTGGGGAAAACAGTTCTCCTTTAAAGAAATATATAATGGTATATTGTGTAGGTGCATCTAGTTATTTGATCTGCTATGCTTTATAAAAACTTCCATTATTTTCAACCATCAAAGAGCTTGTATATCATGTTTTTATAGGATGAGTCTCTGCTGTTTCAGAATATATTCACAGATTTGAATTAATTTTACCTGAAAAGCCATTAATTCTGGTTAACTTAAATACTCTCAATAATCTTCTGCTTTTATTTCTCAAAGAACTAAACAACTCTTACTTGAAATTCTGTCTGTACATCTAAAAGATGAGTTCTTGTATTCCCTTCTAACATTTTTCCCCTTTTTGGCTTAAAGTAATTTATGTTATCTTTCACATCATAACAATTCAATAATACATAATACACAAGCTTTATAGCAAATTCACATCAAAAATCTCATTTTGAATACATTAAATTCTATGATGTTGGGGGTAATTGTTTGGAGACAGAAACAACGCAAACTCACTGAGGTTCATCAACAAACAGCCTGTTTTATCATTCAGAACTTCCTTTTACAGTGGGTTTGAATTTCCCAAGTTTTGACAGCTCATTAGTCTGTGTCTTAAAATTGCCTAGCTCCTTGACACATGATATGTTAGCAATTAGGATCAAATGGGGCTGGTTGAGGTCCCTGCTCAAGTTTGAATCTAGCTTATCCCCACCTTATCCAGGGACTTGTTTTTACTTCTAGGTTGGTCAGGTTTGGGGGTCTGATATAGTTATATTTATCTGGCAGCTTCATGCCAGCTACAACCGTGACAAAATTCTTTCTCATGTTTTTATCCAACATGATTGGTGCTGGTGATTTTGTTCCATTTTGGAAATTTTTCATTCCTTGAATTCATGCTTAAACTCTATTAGCTTTATCCCTGCACAGTATGTGTTTTAAAACCCCATGTGTTATAGTCTACTGCGTTCAGGCTTATGATAAATAGCCTATCACCAGTCATACTGGCAACACCTCTGCCCATAGGGGTTTTTTTCTAATCACCTACATAAATTCTGAAGAAGATTGTTAGCTTCAGAGCTTATTGTTTGCCTCATCAGTTATGTGAATCATTAATTAAATGTCTTTTGGGGCTTATGTGTGAAAGATTTTAGTGTCAAAGTTTCTTTTTAGAAAATAAATGCCATCCTCTGGGTGTGAAATCAAGACTTATTTGATGATGAAAAAGTATCAGCAGAAATTAATTTAGTTTACAGGGTTGTCAAGACAAATTCAGGAAATAGTTAGTATCCAGTGGTAACTAATATGTTAGTATCCAGTGGTTATTTCAAGGGCTTGGGTAAAAGTGTGGATGGGGGGAAAATTGAAGGGGCTTTTTTGTTGTGGTTTGATTTTGGTGGCTTTGGGGTTTAGGGTTTATGGGTGTGTTTGATTTTATTTGGACAGTGTCAATCAATAGAGTTGTGGTGAGATGCTTCTACACCTCTTAAGCAAAGTTCTCACTGTCTTCTTACAGACGAGCTTTGCATTATGGCACAATGATCAACAAGTAGAAACTGTTCATGAATAACAAACTTTATTTTTTACCTATCATTCTTGTCTTAAAATAGATATCAAAAGCATAGGTTTTTTTTGTGTATACTTTGTTTTTTTGTATATAGTTTGTTTTTTCTTCATTGAACTATGCATTCAAATGTTCACTAATCTACCTGATCTTCCATTAACAGCTAAACCCCCAAGTTAATGAGCTATCTCTCCTCTGCCAAAATAGTTCTTTCTCACCCTGTCTTTGCAATCAAATGCAGGAGAAAATGGAGGAGAGGTAATAAAGGAGGTAGACATTGTGTTGAGTGTGGTGGATTAACCTTGACTGGATGCCAGTTGGCCACCAAGCCAACCTATCTCTCTTCTCATCAGGACACAGGGTGGAGAAAATAAGATAGAAAAAAAATTTGTGTGTCAAGAAAAGGGAAGTTTAATAAAGCAAAAGGAAAGACTGCACATGAAAGCAAAGGAAAACAGAGGATTTATTCTCTGCTTCTCATCAACAGAAAATATCTGGCCACTTTCTGGGAAGCAGAACTTCTGTATGTGTAGTGATTCCTCTGGAAGAAAGATATCATAATAACAAATGCCATCCCTCCTTCTTTAATTTAGATTTTATACCTCAGAAAATGTCACATAGTGTGAGAAATACCTCTGGTCAATTTTGGGTAAGCTGTCCTGGTTTTGTTCCCTCCCAAGATCTTTCCCACCTCCAGTTTAAGGGGTGAGGGGCAGTATGTTGGAGAGACATAGAAACCTAAAGAATAACTTGGATGAAAATGTTACTTTTGTTTAGATCTCATATTGTTCATATTATAGTGCAGTTACACTGCGTTTATGGAATACAGTTGCAATATCTAGGTTGTTTTAATGACCACTGAAGACATTTCCATCCCAGGAGAACAAACGGTGACCTGGAAGTTCACAGCCTCAGACATTGTGCCTCTCTTAAGTTATTGTGGCAGAAAATACTAAACACTAATATTAGTTTCAGGTTATAGACGTTTGTTCCTGAACAAGAACATCAGAAGTGTCCCTCATATCTAGAAGTTGTGTTGAAATAAAATGTTTATACTGAGAAAATACTTATGACCATGAAGGCTGTCCTGAATATGTAAGCAGAAGAGATGCATTATTAAAATTAAGTGTGGCAGTCTAGTAGACACATTCTGCTTTTTAATGCAATTATTTAAAGCTTATCTTATTCATGCAAAATAAAGAATCTTCCATTGTCAACCAATCTGGCTGGTACAGACAACATATTTTTATATATAAATACTTCTGCCTAGTATTCTGAATGTGAGGTAACTTGAGTTGATAGCAATTATTGCAAGGATTTTACTTCTTGTAAAAACACTTGAAAACACTGACAGCTTCAGTGTTTTCACTTAGGCTTTGACCCTGACAGCTTGAGACAAGGTGAATACTGGCTTGTGTTTTTGTTGCTGCCCTTCAGGGCATCATATGCAAATGATAAACTGCCTGCAACCAGGTCTGTAACTCACCAGTGATGTTGGTGTGAAAGTAGTGAATGATGGGGAAAAAACAGGTGCTCAGGAAGAAGCTGACCAGTGGTGGATATCTTCAAATTAACAAAGTTACTAGGATTTCTGAATATTCAAATCCACCCCAAGCACCCCAAAGTAACAAAGACAAAAATATGTTTTAAAAAAATCTCTTGCAGATGGTAGAAGCTTGCTGGAATATTATGGCATTATAGAGAAGTGATTCCAATATCCAGGAAGAACTGCGGGAGAAGTAAATGTTATGTTTTGTGGGGAATAAAAAAAGAGGTTACAGATCCATTTTTCAGTAAGTACAATTAAAATCTGTTTGAAAGAAGTCAATTTCAATATTTGGGTGTGTTGGGGGTTGGATTTGTTTCCTTTTTGCTTGTGGAATTTTTTCCTGGTGGATTGCTAGGGAACTTATTACTGGGTGCTTATGGGTGCTTGACCAAAACAAAGAGGTGGCCAAACACGAGTTTTGGGGCTGATGTTTTCTGATGATGGGCCCTTAACGCTCACCAATGACATGAGACATTACATCATCCCATTGTGAGATGCTCCACCCAGTGAGGGGTACCCCAAGCATTCCTACCCAGATAAGAGGGATACGTGGGAGCACCAGGTCATCCTGTTTTCGACTGGATTCCTAGAGGAAGGCTGGGCCCATCTTGCCACCACTGGACTTCCTACAGGATCATCTCTACTCCACAGAACTGCGTCTGTAACTCCAGGAGGATTCATCTGGTCTGCTTCTAACACCCTGACCAACCAGGTCACATCCCTGAGTCTGTCAGGGTTTTCTAGGGTTTTTGTTTGTTTTATTTGCATGTTTTTCAGTACTACTACATTTTTATTTTTAATATTCCTAGTAAAGAACTCTTATTCCTATTCTCAAAACTTTGCCTGAAAGCCCCCAATTGCAAAATTATAATAATCTGAGGGAAAGGGTTTACATTCTCTCTTTCAAAGGGAACTTCCAGCTTTTTTCTAGTTGATACTTGTCTTTCAAAACAAGGACAGGGTACAAAGTGATCCTGTTCATAAGGATTTGAACTGTGTATTTTAGGGGAGGGGTTTGTGGATTGAAACTGATATTTAATTTTGGTAAGGTGCACATTTCCTCAAAATTCTTTAAAGTTTTTAATTTTTTTTGTGTATCCTCAGAATCTAATCTAAAACTACATTTTTTTTGTTGTAAGAATCAAATACCCAAGAGGTTTTGACCATAAGTAAAATCCCAAAACTTTAACAGAACAAAGAACATGAAGTCATGTGAGCAAGAATAGGCATCCATTTTGTGTTTTCCAGAAACTGGAATCTTGGGGGCTGGGAAAGTAAGTAGGAGTTAAATACTTGGTTTTTTTCTAGGCTTCTTGATCTTAAGGGTACTTCATTAGGATGATAAAAAGTTGTAAGTTTGTTAAAGATTAAAAAGGGATCTTTTTATTTATTTTCTTTAGGCATGAGAAATACAGATTCAGATGCTAGAAATTGATTGAGAAAAGACAGGACTGGATCCTGCTACATCTCAGGTAACTTCTTAAAGCTCACAGGTCTGGGGCTGGGAAGACACCATGTCATTTCCACTGCCATCTTTGTTAGAAAAGTTACACAGGAGTTACCAAGCTTTTTTAAAGAAAATAAATATTAACATAGCTGTTCATTTTGGAGAGATGTGAGAATTGGGTTGAGGGGAAGGTGTAAACGTTAAAATGTTTTCTTTCTCTCAGTTTAGTCATAATTCAACATTTTGACACAATGCATTAGACAGTCTGTTCCAACCACAGCTGCAAATTTAAAAAAATTAAGCTACTTCAAGAAAAACATTGTCTAACTCTATTGATTTTAAAATTTAAAATTTAAATTTTAACCCCCCAAAGATAATCTCTGCTCACAGGAATTGTTACTCTCCATGAAACACAGTCTCCACATACTCTGTTACAGCAGCTGTCATGGGCTGACGCCATTTCTCATACCCTTTCAGAGCTTGGAGTAGAGGAGGTAAAGGAGTCAGGAATCAACAAGTGAAATTGATTCTGGGAAGAGGAAGGGCAAAGAATTTTTTTTTTTTTTTTTCTCACCAGCCAACTTTATTTTTAATTTGCAACAAATTAAATTTCCCTAGGTCAAGTCTGTTTTCCTTGTAAAGGCTAATTGTTAAGTGATTGCCCTATCTCAACCCATAGGATTTTTCATCTTGTTTTCTCCCTCTGTTTGAGGAAGGAGGAGTGAGAGGGTGGCTGAGTGGGAGCCAGCTGGCCAATGTCAGTCTGCCATAGTTTGAGTGGTGATTTCCCTGAAGTTTCATTGTAGGGAAGAAACAATCAAGTACGGTTATAAATAGATTATGTAAATATGACATGACCTTCACCTTTAACTTCATCAAATACGGGGGCTTTTGGCCAAGAGTTGCAAACTGTGCTTCCCAATAATTACTACAATTTAAGGCTAATTCTGGCATTCTAGGATCCTGATTGGGAGGAAAAAAACATAAGCAAGGATGCTATTAAAAATTCTGTTAATATTAAACATTGTAGTGTTTAATGGAAGACTAAAAATACATGTTTTCATTAGAAAAATACCATTATGTTATTATGTCAATAAAAACCTTTTCACAAAATTTCCACATGAAATTTGAAGCTACATAGTAAAAATAAATTAGAAAAACCCTTTTGTGTTTTCAAATTGTTAACTGGCTTGTATTTGAATTCTTGCAATGAGGTAAGTAATAACTACCTTTCTCTGTGGAAATAAAATAAACATTTCATATTTGGGGCTTGAATAAGACTAAAGTGGAAGTGGTTTTAGTTAAATTGTTTTACTTTTTGATGCAAGGTATTCAAGAAGGAATTGAAATAACTGATTGAAAAACAACTTTAGATCACTTAGTTACCACAAATCTGCTTTGGTTCTGATGAATTCTGCAGGCAAGATATATTTCAAAACTTATTTGTATAGCAAATCAGTTCCCAGGTATGATCCATTTTTATAAGAATTTAACTCATCTCCTCCTCCCTCTGTTTCCCTTCTCACTCACAAAGCTTGGACCCAAGTCTCTTTTCTGATTTTCCGATAGATGTTTAATTAAAGAAACGCAATTACTGTTCCACAGTTATTAGACATATTCTGATCAACAAAAGAGAATACACAGAGTAAACCGTGTGATCAGAAACTGACTTTTCTTGAAGCTAGTGCTTTCATCATAAATGTCATTCTGTAAAATTGTTGCAGTCATACAGAAGAGCCTTATAAACATAATACAAAAAGCTCTTCATCTGTGATGGGAGAGGAAGAAAACTGAAAAACCCCCAAACTTACCCCAAAATTGCAGAGTTCAAAAAATGCTGTACAAAGAAGTCAAAAAGTTCAGTTCAGTAATTTCACTCATCAACTTCATTTGATTGCCACTGTGACCAGGAACATCAGTATAGTATCTGTAAGGACTTAGATATTGCTGTCTCTCTTGGCATTGGATGATTTGAAAAGGAAAAGTCCTGACAAAAGGTGATAGCTGTAGCACCCTAGAAATAAATAGCTTTTGAAGAAAGCATGCTATGTATTTATTGGTTAAAAAACATTTGGGAAGAATTTCACATTTCTTGTGAAACTGCAACATTATTGAAAGAAACCCACTTAACAGTCATAAATAACTTGTTTCTTGCTTTTTGAGCCCACAGTTCACTAAATAAGATTTTTTAAAATATGTTGTCTCAAGTTATGATTTTCTGTCTAAAAAATATGAGGTGGGTTTTTGGGAGGAGGGAGTTCTTGTGAGATTCAAAAGAGTCATATAATAAGTCTGCTGGCTTTGAAAGAGCTCTTGCTACCTTCCAGAGTTTACAACTGATTGCAGATACTTTGTAGCTGTGGAACAGTTTTTTGAGGAAAGAAATGACAACCTGGTTACATTCTCTACTTCTACAGTATCATGGGCTCTCAGTCTATTTTTTCCTTTCACTTTTTTTTTTTTTTTTTTTTTTTTTTTTTTTTTTTTTTTTTTTTCCAGAGTACAAGCGACATATAAAGTCAAAGGCCTGTTCATACACCTCTAGCAAGAAACTTCTTCAAGGTCCTGTAGTTTCATAATTTCTGCTAGGGAAGGTTATCCCTGCTTTTCTAGCTGAACAAGACCTTTAGTTTTACCTTTCATTTCTTTAGGCCTATTTTGCGTAAGTCTTTAGGGTTTTTGTATAAGGCTTTGAAACATGGCACTAAAGCATCTGGAAAGTTAAAAAAAATGTGTAGATCATTTTAATATTTAGAAGGTTCTGCTTGAATGCTGTTTGAAGACCTCAAGATCTTTTAATGCTTATTGGAAATATTCAGGAAGACTATTGTAAATATTCAGGCAGTGTACTGCTTTTCTATAGTCCTTTAGAGCAGCTGAGTGCTGCTCAGGTTTGGGTTTTGATTAGTGTATCTTCACTCTCATGAAAACTAATAGTATAACTATATGATGAAAGGTATTTGCCTACAGCAGGTGGTGGGAACTGACCTGTAGAGAACTCTGTACAGAGCCCTTTATAGCTTCTCATGAGAATGAATATTATTCTTTCATTTTAAATGGAAGCTCAGGGCTGGGAGCTTAATTTCCTCAGGTTTTGGGGGGATCTTAGAGCTACCTCTAAGCCTGTTGGCACAGGGTGGTGCTACATGTTTCCTTGTCCTGAGGTCAATGCTGAAAATAAGCTGCAGAGTGTGAAATCAACACTGTCATGTTAGACTGTTGTGATTGCTACAAAAGCTGCAAGACCCAACTTTTGGAGCACAGGCTGCATGTGCCTTGTGCTCTTAGAGATCACAGCTACTGCATAAAGAACAACAACATCAGTAAAAACAACGGGGTACTGCTCTTGAAAGACCATGATTATTATCTGGTACAGAGGAATAGTCAGCAGGAGGCCAGTGATGAAAGGGCTGACAGTTGTGTTATGACAAAGACTTGTGAGGGTGGTAAGAGAAGTGCTGACTGTCCTGGGAAGGCTGTGGCCATTCACAGGGAGTGGAGCTACAATTTCATTAATTAGTACAGCTAAGAAACTTTCTTGAGGGGTGCAACATAAGGCAAATAAGATTTGGCTTCAAAAGTTGTGACTGCCCTTGTGATGCAGCAGACAGGATAGTGCTGATTAAAGGGTTTGTGTATTATGTAAATTATACACATTAATCATCATATAAAGTATAAAAAGTATATATTATATAGATGTTATGTTAATAGATAAAATAATGTATCTATGTATAAAAGAGAAAAAATATGTATTCATACCTCTTTGTATAGTCCTTCACACAGATCTGTGTATGTCTGTGTATATAAGGTGTATATACAAAAGAAAAAAAATGGGGCCAAGTAGAGAAAGTTGGGGCTGTTCAGCCTTGAGAAGAGAAGGCTGCATGGACACCTCACAGCAGCTTTCCAAGATCTGAAGAGGGCCTACAGGGAAGCCAGAGACAGATTCTTTATCAGGAAATGAAGATTAGCTATATGGAAGAAATTCAGTATTGTGAAGGTGTTGTGAGGGTGTTGAGGCACTGCAATGGGTTGCCCAGAGAAACTGTGGTTGCCCTATCCCTTATAATCAGGTTATCAGCATTTTTAAAGCAATGCCTGTGTTAAGGTACAAATGAGACCATATACAAAAGTCAATAGTATGGATTTTATTTAAGAGTAAATGAGAGAGAGAGAGCGAGAGAGAGAAAGAAAGAAAGAGAGAAAAAGAAATAGAAAATATGTGGGGGAAGAGAAAATATCACCATTCCATGGATCCCAATAGCATCCTGTTGATCCTCTCCATCAGGTCTTTTTGGTAGTGAGGGTCCCCCAAAAAATATAGAATCCCAAGGATTAATATACATTTGGCTTAGGTGCCTCCCCTGGAGAGTGGGTAAGTTTGACACTGTCTCGTGCAGCAGACTCTGGATTTGTTGCATTATGTTGTATAACATGCAGTGCTCTGGTGCAAGGTCTCAGGAAGAAGTCGAGTTTCAGGGGTCTTTGATGAATTATGACACCCTTTCAGCTGTCTCTCATGTGAAAGTCCCATAGATGTGGCCCTCCTGAGGTGTGGGGTTTTCACAGATGAGCCAGTTTGTATAAGGGAGGATGGGTGTGCACTGTCTTTGACCAGAGGTTACACCACACACCCAAAATTCTCCTCCCTGTGCCTTGGTTTTGAGGGAGTCTGTGCAAACCTGCCCTCAGCAGATGTGGGCTATGGCCTCCCCGCACCACAAACTCAGCCAGGGATGATTTTCAAGACAGCTGCTTTGTTTAGCTTTCTAGTGGATGTATTCTTCTCCCTTAGCTTTGTTTACTTCTCCCTAGACCTGAGATAATTGGACCTTTAACCTGAGATAAGTGTCATCTTTATCTTATCTCAAGTTCCCTTAGGCAGCTTAACTCACAGTCCAAAGTTCCAGTCAGGCATCTTAAGGGAGGGGTGGGTTTCTGCAGTCACAGCTTCTTTATGCAGTTTTGCCATAATGGGCAAAACTCCTTCATAACAATGTTTTAGACATTAACAATAGCATTTCAGTCTCTGACATCATCCCTGGAAGGGTTCAAGGCTATGATGGACAGGGCTTGGAGGAGCCTTGTCTAGTGGAGTCTGTCCTTGCCCAAGGCAGGGGAATGGAATGAGATGTGCCTTTCACCCAAATAATTCTGTGATTCATTGTACAATTCAGTTTTCATATTTGAATATTTCTTGGTCCAGAGAAAGGGGCACAGAGAAAGGGGCAGTAAATTGCAGGATTGCCTATGAGAACATATGTATATGGTAGTGTCAAGATTGTGTCAGTCAATCACAACACAGCATGAAAATGTGCAAAGATCAGCTCTTTCAAAAGGAGGGTTTTCTGTGCATGTAATGACAGGGGGCTTTCCTTTCTGACATGCTTCTGGGGGCATTGGGACCAGCAGCATTTCCTGCTATCCAGAAGAGGGCTGAGAACACGGGAGCATGATGGCATCAAGAAAGCTGTGAGAGAAAGGAGCAGAATGATGATTAACACAAATGACATCTCCTACATAATATAGTCATAAAAGGACAGACAAAAACCTGCTTTATGTAGAGGAAGGGTTGTCTGGGCCTGATGTACTTATGAGTAAGGTGGAGGGGCTAAACAGTCTTGTCAGCCACCCATGTTAGATCATGTCACTGGAAGAAAGGGAGTCTCCTCTGAGCAAATGGCCCTTGAAGCTGCTGGAGGGGGTATGATTTTTGCCAGAAGCTGAAGAGTGCAACATTGTCATCATATTGCCCTCAGTGAATTGGCTTCTGTTCAAACAAAATGTTTGTTTTCTATATTAATTGATATATCCTGTAGTTTGTAGCTGCCTGTTTAGGAATTCTTAGTGAATGGGGAGGTAATGTGGTAATGGCAAGTGTATGCTATCTTTTGTTTGAATTTCAAAGATAACAGTTCAATAATCTTAATGCATTGCTGTGAATGAGTGAATGTGAACAAAGATATTGGCTGGTTACTGTAAAATTGGTATTTGCTGGATCAACTTCAATTGATCAATATGAAGACCTTTGCCACCTTGAACTTTGATTTTAACCATACATGCTTAGGGGTTTCAGTAACTGCTACCCTACAGCAAGAAAAATGTGAAAGAGAGGAAAAGAACAAGATGAACTTACATATTTCCTTTACTAAGAATGCCTTGACAATTATCTTGTTCACCATAAAGAGAACAAATAAGGGATACTTCCATGTTTTTGAAAATAGAAAGTAGGTGAGTGTACGAGAATAGGTAAAGATGCTTAAAAGTCAGAATTACAGACTGCAGAACAACAAAAGAGTAAGTCAAAAGTGCTCACCTATAAACAGCATTTTGATATATCAAGACAGTGATGTGTAATGGGTATTTTTACATTTTGTATGATTTTTTATATGTTCTTTCATTTTAAAAAGCCAATGTGTATTTAGTGCCCCAAGGAGTAACATACAGAAGAGTGAAACTAACAATTTATCATTATCCATTGTTAAATGGCAGGCTGATGCAGTAAGTTACTGCCAATGCCTTCACCATTGGCATATATACTTCTGGGTTTGGTGATATCACAAAAATGTATAGCTTTTTAATAGTATAATGGTGATAGATTTTGCATAGGAAAAACAGGGCTGAGGTATTATTTGAGTTTAACTCTGCCAGATTTTTACTTCTCAAATATAAAAAACAATCTGTGTTGTAGTTTGGATCTACTCAAAGTTTACACTATTGGGAGAAAGACTGGTATGTGTGTTTGAATAAAGATGAGAAATTTAAGTACTTGAAATAAAAAGTTATTTTCCAAGCTGCAGTGAAGTAGCCTTTGCCTCTATTTCTTTTAACATTAAATACATCAAGTATGATATTGAATCTCTAATATTCATAACAACAATTTTCTACCATCATTGTATCATGTAAAATACAAATGATGGATATTATGAGCACTTTAAAGCTTATTATGTGTACTGTGCAAAATATCTTGGGAGACTTATGAAAGCTAAGTGCTGAACAAGTGCTCTAATAAGAAATATGTTGTTATGTCACTATACTAGTCTTGCAAATCTGTCTGCATGACAAGACCTTTATGGAAATGAAAGAGGAGAATTCAGGATACAGTCTCTTGCTTTTTACTAGGTGTCTCAGGTTGCAATTTGTAACCAAAAATGTGTATTTTATTTGCCATCTGTTGAAACCTGTTGGGGAGGTGTTTTTCTTCATCTCTTGAATAACCCATTTCTCTAACTCCAGGGGAAGGAGGCAGGTGCCTTCTGTTAATGGTCCAGTTGTTAAGACCAGGTGGGGCATTGTTCCTTATCTCTTCCCAGGGACCCATCCTTCCTCAGGGGATATCTTCTGTTAATTGCCCAAGACTCACCACATGACTGATAAAATTACATCATTACATTGTGAGATGTTCCACCTAAGGGGAGGAGCCAAGCATTCCTACCTGGATAAAAGATGAAATTCAGAACAGCAGAGTAGCCTGTTTTCCACTGGATTTCCCAGACGAAGATGAGACCAACCTCACCACCACTGACCCTTCTACAGGGTCATCACTACTCTGTCAGAGCTTCATCTGCTACTCCAGGAGGACTTATTTAGACTGTTACCAACACCCCGACCAACAGGGTGTCAGGTTGTATTCTGACTCTGTTAGTGTTTCTAGGATTTTTTTGTTTGTTTGTTTGTTTGTTTGCTTGTGTTTTTGTACTACTACATTTGTATTTTTAACATTCCTTGTAAAGAACTGTTATTCTGATTCCCATATCTTTGCCTGAAAGCCCCCTTAATTGCAAAATTATAATAATTTGGAGGGGGGGTTACCTTCTCCATTCCAAGAGTAGTGCCAGCTTTTCCTGGCAGACACCCATCTTTCCAAACTAAGACACAAGGTCATTTTCACAAAAATACTTCTCTAAAACATGATTTTCTGTCAATCTGTTAATTCTGAGGGTCTTAAATATTCTCTGTTACGCCTAGAAATTAATTAAAAAGGATAACTTTCTTTTTAATAATTTTGTGATGCAGTAACTCCACAGAGAGATGCAACAGAGGTGATGGAGTCAGAGTGAGAGGAGAAAGAGGAATTTACTTTTTTGACTTCACCTTATATACATTTCACAGAAATGGATCACATTGGAAGACAGAGGTTCAACCTCTTCAATTCCACTGGTCTTAGAAGATGTCCATCAATTGTCCCGCCTAAATGGAGGAATGTCAACAATAATATTGTTTATAGAAAATTTGTGAGAAACTGACTCCTAAATATATAAACAATCAGAAGGCTAGAAAGAACAGCAAAAGAACAAGGCGACAATTTTGTATTTCCAAATTGGCAGCTGATTTCATAGGATTACCTATTTTTATAAATAACTTTTACAAAAGATTGTTACACAGCTTATGAGGTAGTTTTGGTTGGGTTTGTGTTGTTTTTTTTCTACTGATTTTAGTATTTTGGCTGTTTTGTCTTCTGAAGACGTGTCAGTATCTCAGGTGCTATTAACAGCCAGTTAGCCCTGAGCATTTTTTCTTCTATTTAACAAAGTATTTGCAATCTATTGCCAGAAAATTTTTATGGTTTCATATAGATTGAGAAAAACCCTCTATCAATGTACTGACAATCAGATAAGGTCAAATTGGTTCTAATAGGAAACTTTAATCACAGGGTCCCAGAATGGGTCAGGTTGGAAGGGACCACAGTGGGTCATCCAGTCCTAATCCCCTGCTCAAACATGGTCATAACAGAGCACATGGCACAGGATAGAGTCCAGAATATTTGATGTCTCCAGTGAGAGAGACTCCACACCTCTCTGGGCAATCTGTTCCACTGTATGGTTATTGTACAGGAAAAAATTTCTTCCTAAGGTGGAACTTCCTGTGCATCCATTTCTGCTCATTGTTTCTTTTCCTATTTCTGGGCACCACTGAGCAGAGCTTGGTCCATCCTCTGACCCTCCCTGCAGGCACTGACAGACATTGATGAGGTCTCCTCTCAGTCATCTCTTCTCGAGGCTGAACAGTCACAGCTCCCTCAGCATTTCCTCATAGGAGAGATGCTCCATCCCTTCCTGATCTCTGCAACCTTCACTGGACCTTCTCCAGGAGCTCCGTCTCACTCTTGGACTGAGGAGCCCAAAACTGGACACAGCATTCCAGATGTGCCTCACCAGGGCTGAGTAGGGAATCAGGATTACCTCCCTCCACCTGCTGGCAGTGCTCTTCCTAATGTGCCCCAGGATCCCATTGGCCTCCTTGGCCACAAGGGCACTGCTGGCTCAGGAACAGCTTGTTGTCCACCAGGACCCCAGGTTCTTCACAGAACTTCATAATATTACACTGCTAAATGTTAATTTTTAATGTGATTTTGTCAGAACATGTAATAGTGACAGAAATTAAATGCAGGGAAAATAAACAGGGATTTGAAGCTTGTCTATGAAAGAGGAAACATAGAAAAATCTTTCAGTCAACTGTGTAAGAGGATGTATTCGCAACACGTATGCATAGCAAAACCCAGCTTATTTTATGACATTAGTATTGAGTCTCTTCTCTTTCTCTGTGTAGCTATTTCTTTTCTTAATATATGGGCTTAGGCTTCTACAGTCCTTCACAATCTCTGTAGGGAAATCTGGCTTTCAGATGCAGGCTTGTGATCAGTGTTTCCTATTTACTTGTCTAAAGAGCTCCATGCAGTTTGTGATGGGGTTTTTTATCATGTTCAGAGACAAGAAAATCTCACTAAAACTAGATAACTAGCAAAATAGTTTTGAAGAATGTGGCAGACATGAGCTGGCTTCAACTTCCTCATTCCTTCCTGGAGATTGGAAATGCCCAGTGTCATGGGAAATGAGCATATTGCTGGGAATTATATTGATATAGTGTTTGAATTGTGTGTAATTCAAATTGTCTGTAATTTCTATATTTTGTTCTGTGTAACTTACATTTGTATTGTGTTTTCATTTTTAAGAATATCTCTGCTAAAGCGGAAATCTCATAGAACACCAAATATTTTCAAATAAATAAATTTGATTTTAAATGTTACACCCTCCCTGCATGGAATGTGTCAAAGAACCTGGTGAGAGAGAATTGGACCCTGATGTGGCACAATGAAGGAATGAGAAGGCGAAGTTTTATCTAAATTTTTCTACCATGATAAAGATACTAGCATAACTTTATCTAGTTTGCATAAGCATTCTCATATGTGTTTGTATATATTTCCTCTCTGATTTTCTGAAAGATGAAGCAAGGGTGATGGTCTTGTAAAAGAGAGGAAAAAAGTTTCCAGTACAGGATTGTAGCAGTAACACTTATTTTTTCCTGATTTCTAATTATACTTTAAAATATTTTGATCTGGTTCTAATTTTTTGTTCTTTCTTGAAAAAAAGAGAACTGCTTGAAGTTTTATTAATAAAAGAGTGATTTTTTTTTTTTGGTTGGCTTTTACTAAAGAAAACTTACATGCTTTCTTTAATAATGTTATCAAAGGGATGACTGACAAAGTACTGTTTTATGAGGCCTGTCTCATCTTGCCAACTGCAAAAAATATTCATATAAATGAAGTGACATCCTTGCCTTTTCAGGTCTAATATTTTGAAATTTATTAGATTATTTACATTCAGGTTTTGCAGCCTAAATCCACTTTTACAAGGAAAAATTATAGTCTGTATTTGAAAATTCTGATGTTTTCTCTGTGTGTATTTTTATAAATAATGTTCAGCACTATGATGCTGAGCAAAATGGTTTTAGAGGTTCCTGCTTTTGTCAGGGTCTAAAATTTGATGCTCTTATGTCAATAGCCCTTTTAAAAGCAACTGCCCACCACATATATGCATTTTCAAGCCAAATGAAAATGAGAATTTTTGCATCTGCACACACATATATATATGTGTGTGTATGTAACGTTTATATATTTTTCATCTATATAGATATATATTTCTGAGAATTCTTACAGAATAGCTCCATCTTATGATTTCTATATGTCTTCAATCTCACTTAAAAAAAAAAGTATATGTAGAGGTGTGATGTGAAGTGATCATACAGAGATGATACGAAGAAGTTGTACAGTTTTAGCTTTTAAATGTTATTCCTATACAATAGGAATTACTCTTCATCTAGTTTAGCCTGAATGCAGTTATCTTTCACAAGTCTGCCTATAAAAGGGTTGGACTTATTATTTTACAGCATAGTTGAGTTGTTCAGTTTGAAGTTTATATAGTCTCCGCAAAATAGGTAATAGTAGTAAAAATTATACTCCCTGCCATTTCTTCTTAGAAAATTAAGCAGATGTAATTCTGAACATGAAGTGGGAATAATGTGACCATTTTACAGATGTTTCATGACCCATATTACATTATTTGAGTGAGTTCACTTTCTCTGACATGAGCTGATGGCAATGGATAGCTTCATAAAACTTTCAGTGACAGATACCAAAAGGTGATTTGGGGCAGGAACAATATTTCCCGTCATCCTAGCAATGTCAAAAGCAAGACCTGACTAGAAGAGAAGTTGAGGAAAGTTGGTTACTATTTTACTGGTCCATAGAATCTTGGTTTTTATGGCATTTGAAGGATGCTACAAACTACAGGGGTTTAATGATCTTATGGAACTTTCCATGGCTATAAAATCAGAGAGATCATGAGGGAAGTGGAAGGGAAGGGAATAACTTCAGTGCTGCTGATAGAAATTTTTTTAGGCATCTTGCTGTTTCCCATGGTGGGGGAAGATGGAATAAACTAATGACAAGTTGAAGGTCAAATACTTACAGTTCATAGGTACCCAGCTGCTTAGATGCTGTTATGAAGTTTACCCATGACTTTCTGGAATCTTTTTGGGTTTGGAAAATTGTTTTATTATCATAAAGAGTATATATATATATATAATTTGAAGTTGTACTTATTATTTACTTATCCAGAAGTATAGTACTTCTAGTGCTATTGTAATGCTTTCAATTAGAATTCCAGCTCGAGTTCAAAACTACAAAATTTAGTATGAATAATCAATTATTTTTTTACCATGGATATGGGTTTTTTTTGTAACTTATTTCCTTAGGGTTATGGTGATATGCTACACAACAATAACACTTCTAATACTTCAAACTTTTTGTGCTCCCTCTTCTTAGAACATCTGGAATCACTGAAATTTAAACAGAGAGTTTTTTCCCTTTCAATTTCATTCTGTTCCTGCATGAGTTGAATTACCTGATGTAAAATAGAGACAAGCTGAGAGTACTGCGCCAGAATCAATTTCTAGCTTGAATAATTGAATAAGTTGTGGTATATCCTTGCTTAATGTCCTGTTCTTCAAAATATTTTGTATATGCATAAATCTACTCTAATAAATTCCAGGCAGTAGATGTATGAAATCTGAGTTTCACAGAGAAAACAAACAAACAAACAAACAAACAAAAAACTTGTAAACTCTAATAAGATCAGAATTTTATCCAAAAAGATTTTTGCCAGACCTTAGTGTACTTATATTTAATGAAATTAGACCATAGAAATATAGACTCTATGCTTCTACATGGAGATGATCTTGTTGTTTCCTTGTTGAAAAATATGTTTAAATACTTTTTCCATAAGGTTTTTCAGTAAATACACACTGTTTGTAGATATAGAACTTACATAAAGCAGATGTTTTGGGTCCAAAATTATTTAAAATAAAACTTATAAAATATATCTCAATCTTAATTTGCAAGATACCTGCAGTGAGAAAGAGGACTACTTGAGAGAGTTTAGCAGAATAGCATTTATTCCTTCAAACATTTACTCTTCAAGAATGGATAAAATCGTAAAACTAGCCATGCAAACAAGTAAAAACTGCATTTCATTTTTCATTCCTTTGGGAAAGAGTTCCCACCAGTAACAAATAATTTGTTTGGCTAAAACACAAATCTTGTCTTCAGTAAGTGACTATATATTGCTGTAATGATGATGGGGAAGCTGAAAGAAGCTGAAAGAAGCTGTCGGTGGAAAAATGTGAAACTCCAGAGGAAAGAAATAAAGTTATCATTTCAAACAATTAAAGCTGTTTAAAAACAATGCCTAGAATCTGTTTTCTAGTGGCAATAATGGAATAGTAGATATTCATTTTAGAAACCCTAAAAGGTTTAAAAAACTCAAATAGGTATCAACCCCCAAAGTATCCAACACAGTGAAGCTAATAATTTTTCTGTCCTGGAAATGACGCTTTGGATCTCACAGAGGTTTTCTACTTCTTGCTGACAAAGTTTGCTCATATATTGTCACCAGGTGGATACCAGCAAAGTTTTTTAAACTATTCATGAAAATTAGATGTTTAGATTACATAATAGAAAAAGGTTCTTCACCGAGAGGGTGGGTTGGCACTGGAACAAGCTCCCCAGGGCAGTGGTCACAACATCAGCCTGATGGAGTTCAAGAAATTTTTGGACAATTCTCTCAAGCACATGGGGTGATTTGTGGAGTTGGTGTTGTGCAGAGCCAGAAGTTGGACTCGATTATCCTTAAGAGTCCTTTCCAACTCAGCATATTTTGTGATTCTGCACTTTTGCTACATTTAAAAGATCGTACCTGGTTTAAGATCAGATACATTAGAAACTCAGAGCACCTGTTCCATGTACGACAAAAGTCTCAATGTGCTAATTTCCTCTAGTGTAAAGAACAGCTCCATGTATATGTTGGGGCCAAGTGTCTTGGGTTGTAATACAAGATAAACCAAAAGTCTGTATGCTATTGTCATCTGTTAAAACCAGGCAGGAAGGAACAGGTGCCTTCTGTTAATGGGCCAGCTGTTAAAACCAGGAAGAGCAGTGTTTATCTCTTCCACCACCCATCTGCCCTCCGGGGGATATCTGCTGTTATTGGGCCATTATGGCTCACTTCATGACTGATAAAATTACATCATGTCATTGTAAAATGCTCCACCCTGTGGGAGGAGACAAACATTTCTACCTGGATAAAACCTGAGAATCGGAACACAGCCTGTTTCCACTGGATTCCCAGAGGAACACTGGACCCGTATGCACCACCACTGGACCTTCAGAGGAAAACTACCTTTCTACAGGATCATCTCTGCTCCAGCAGAATCACATCTGTCAGTCCAAGAGGATTTAATTGGACTGCCACCCCTGACCAACAGGGTGTCAGGTTGTATTCTGACAGTGTTTTCTTTTTTGGTTTGTTTGGTTTTTTTTGCACTACTTTTTTGTACTACTACATTTCTATTGTTAATATTCCTAGTAAAGAACTGTTATTCCTATTCCCATATCTTTTCCTGAAAGCCCCTTAATTTCAATAATAATAATTTTGAGGGAAGGGGTTTACATTCTCCATTCCAAGGGAGACTCTGGCTTTTCCTGGCAGACACCCGTCTTTCCAAACCAAGACACCAAGTGACTGAAAAGTGGCTTTGTGGAAAAGGAGCTGGGTTGCCAGAAATGGATTTTGTAATCCTGAAAAATGATAATTTTTATCCTTTTTGTTATTTTGTTTTTCAGTAAGTACTTTTTAATTTAGCAGGGTCAATCAGTCTATTCAGACAAGCTCATCTCTGGTTTTTGTTACCAATTGAGTGAAAATACTAGTTGTCTTGGGCAAGAACAGATATTTCAGAGAAGACTGCAGCATTGAACAAATTGGCAGCATTTCAGCACCCTGATGAAAAAATATATTAAAAAAAAAAGAAAATTTGTGGTAAATAAATAGTTTTACATATCATTTTCTTGTCAGCTCTGTTTCATAGCATGGCTTCATACTTGCAATTAGGCAGTCACACTTTGAAGGTATGTTGGAAACAATTTGCGTGCTTTCTGCTAGAAGCAAGCCTAACCTGAGGGACTTCTCTGCAATCATTGACATTAATCCTGTGCTATATGGTGTTGAGCATACTAATTTTATCTTTGGATATGCAAGAAAAGTGACTTGTCTATACATAAAAATTGGCAGCCTGTCACTGCCAACATATTTCTGCCATGTGGGCAAACAGCTTTCCTTGCACACCCTTGCAGAGATACAGTGCGTGTATGCAAATGAATAATTGGGTCCTCTATATCAGTAGCACAGGGATGTTATGGCAGGATCTCCAATTTATTTTCTACCTCTTGCATGATTACCAGTGGTAGACTGAATGCAAGTGTGCTGAAAATACAGTCCTTAACTGTAGTGATCCTCTTTTAAACACAAGGAATCTAAATTGATCTTCAGGTTCCACTTCTATTTTTCAAGGTTGATGGCTGAGCCGGTAGGAAGAGCAAATCTCTTGGTTTGTTAGATAAGAACACAAAAAGGGAGTGGAGAGGCATCACACTGCTTTTTATTATTTTATTTTTTATTTTCTTAATGGTATGGTCATTGGAAGACTGCATATTTGTAAATTAATTTGCAGTTGGGTTTAACTTTGCCTATAAAATGTCTGGTTTGAATCTCATGGCATAGTAAAACCTGATAATCCTTTGGGTCTGTTCTCTTAGACCTATTTGCTTTTTGTATTAGCTGTTTAATTATGTGAATTTCAGTAGCAGCAGATTACAGCAGGTCCTACTCTGCTAAACACCATACAAACACAAAGCAAGGGACAATGCTGTCCTTAAGTCCTTATAGTTTAAATAGATTAAAAGATTAACAGGAAAATCACAGATGTGAAGTGTCTTGCTCAAGGTTACCCATCAGGCCAATAGCAAAACCAGAACTGAACTGGTCCCTGTGTCCCAGTCTAGTACCCTGTTGATCGCTCCATGGTGCCTCTGGAAGTTAATTTGAAGTAATATTTTCAACTTATGCATTCAAATTGCTTTTAAATCTAATTGTGATAGTCTAAAAGGCATCTTGGTGAGAATAAAGCCCCCTCAATAAGGCAACTGGAGGACACAGTCACACCTGGGGCATGTCTCACTTTATAGTTAGCATCATTCATCATCTTTGACAAGAAAATGCTTTGAATACAGTAGAAAGCTTTTCAGCCATCCCTTTACAGCACAAGAGGCTCTACTTATTCCCAAACTGCATACATACTTATGATATTTTAGTCCCAAAAATTTTTACTACTTGAGGGTCACCAAGAAAAGTACACTTCCAGATGGGAGCCCCAAGGACACTGTGACCTGCTGCTGTGGTTCAGCTCCTCCTATGGAGAGCTGTGCAAGTTTTCTGTGGAGAAAAAAACCTAATCATCAAAGACAGGGACAGACTTATGAAGTTATGAAGTTCTTCCATAGAAAGTATTTAACAACTCTTAAGTTTGGCTGTGACTGTTCATCTAACATTTCAAATTAAAGCTCTTGCTCAGGAACATTTCAAATTAAAATTTAGGCCTCACTCTAGCAAGCCTCAGCATAGGCAATACTCTGATCTCATAGAGGACTGGACATACAGTCTTTTAAGATACTCGAATAATGAACAAAGCACATCCTAAACCCAACATTTTGTCTCTGTGAGTCTGAGTTTTTTCCACTCTGTGGAACTATTACAAGAATATATGGTAAACTAACAAATGTTGCTACTGATTAATTACATGTATTGTAAGACATTATATTCACTTTGCTTCTGCTTCTAAAAGACATAAAAATAAGGTTAATCTATGAAGTATTGATTAAGAAAATTGCAACAACTTACTTCAAACAGTCTAATCATAAACATCCTTTCCTCCTACATTTCCATCTCAGTGGGAGGTTGAAGTTCATATTTTTAAGTTGAAAATTTTAGCTATTGATTATGAGTGATAATTGCTTTTATCTTCTGGAAAAAAGTCAGCTATTTTGCATGTGTATTGGCAGCACATGCACTGCTTACTTTTGGCAATTGTTCTCATTAATTTTTTGACACCTTTTCTTGAGAGTAAGGATTGCATATGAAAGTCTCTCAGCAAACTCTGAAGAAAACAAGAATTACTTTTCTCTTGTCTGAACACAAAAAACAAGGAACGCATATGTTGGGTTCTCTTCAGCTATCCTATCAGTAAAAAATTCATTTTGAAAGACGCAGTGGGAAGAAGAGACAATAGTGAAGTAACACAGCAAAATCAAGTAAATGTTCAGAAATAAAAACAATTTCTTTAATAAAATTGTTATTATGTGTCTAATACTGTCTAACTAGTCAGAATGGGATATGCAAGTTAATTAATGATTAATACTTTGATCACATTTAATGCATTTAATACAGAGGCTTTCCATTACCTGATTTTTTTTTTTTCTGAGAAAATATTGATAACCAATAACTTTTAAGAGTTATGTTGGAGGTTGGGATTGCTCCTTTTTTTATTTTTTTTTCTTTCTCTCAGGGAATTTTGTTGCCTAAGAGGTGGGAATGACCAATACTTAAGAGGCTAAAGTAATTGCTGGGGAGAGGTATTGCAGCAGCCTCTCGTTAGAGGGTAGAAATGACATGAGACAGACTTTTTGTTTATCACAGTTCAAAAAGGGTCCTGGTTTATTCAGAATCATTACAATTCAGCCATCTGACTCCAATCATTCACTGACTATGGCTGCAGCAAGCTCTTAGTATAGGCTTCCCTTGCAGACTGACAGCAGGTATTTCCTGCTAGACTATGACTGCATGCATTAGTTTGAAAAGTCTGAATGCAGGATTTTCTGGCTGGACTATGCAGGCTCTAATAGCAGGCTCTAATTGCAGACCTCACAGCAGTGATACTCCCTCTGGATCCTCGGCGTTCCTCTTACTCAAGATTCTCTAGTCTCTCTGGGTTGTTCCTTCAGTACCTTTAGTTTTTCTTCCTCAGGGATCCTCCCCTGACCAGCTAACCCACCCCTTTAATCACACTTTTCTTTATTGTATAGAGCTGTATATTGTATATACTCAGCAGGTGTGAGGGTGTTTTGGGTAATTAACACAGTTGTGACTCATTAGGGTTGAGGTCACCTGTAATCCCTTCTTCTCCTCTAAGGAAGGGGAAAGGTGCAGCTGGCTACTCTCCTAGCTGGGGGGCTTTCTCTCTTTCTCTTTGGAAGAACAGAGATAACGTGAGATTTTGGTCATGGGGGCTGGGCTCAGCTCCTTGCTCTCTTGTGTTCTTGGATCAGAGGGGAGATGTCCAGACTGTGGTTGCTGTGGGAACAATATGTTGCCGCCATGGAATTTCATCTTTTTCTTCTTCTACCATGAGTGAGACTTTGCTCATAAGAGCAGCCATTGAACTGGGACCTTATTGAACACCCAGTCTCATTGGGAGTTACACACCATCTCCTTGGGTGGCTCAAGGGAAAACCCAGGACCCCAATCTACTCTCTGCATTTCAAGGGAGTGTGTCTGGGCTGTTTGCAGAAACCTGAGTACCACAGCCCAGCCCCACTGTTTCTGCTGCTGCATTGGGGATTTTGCTATACTTTAATGTAGCACCTCCTGCTCATCGGGACATCCTGTGGCTCCTGCTGTGGCTGAGGAGTTTCTACTACGTTTTATTGGTCACCTGGGTGTGCCTGCCTCTGCCATTCCAGCCTGCTGCTCTGAGGTTCCTGCTACAGTACATTTCACCATCCAGAGGGGCACCAGGATCGGCTTCCCAACATGAATTTGTAAAGGAATCCCCTTTTCTTTCTCTCTCACTGGCTCACTTGCCACGTGGAGGGATGGCTGAGCTTGTGCCACAGCGCCCCCTGCAGCTGTGGGGGATTCATTGCACCTGCCCTACCTGGCCAGGAGCCACCGGCGCTCCTTCTGGCTGTGACTGGAACTACACCAAAGGGGAAAGTGCCTGCGGATCAAGAGAACGCTGTTACTGTTTTTCTGTACTTTGTTTGTTGTTGATGTTCCTGTCTGCTTTGTTTTGTTTATATATATGTATATANACACTTGTCTTTCAAACTACAGCCAGTTATAAATGGAAAATTAAACTCTTTAACCATTTAAGCAACAAAACCATATACTGATCAAATCAAGATAAATGGACATTTTACACTTATTAAAATCCGTGTATAACCTTGAAACCAAGTATATTTTAATATTTTTTGTAACATGTTATTGACCAAGAAATGTCTTGCTGTTTGTATTCTAGTTACTCTCAATGGTTAGGAGATATCCTGAGCAAAATGCTGTATGCATTTGCCATACCGTAGTTCTGGATTAGAAATTCTAATGGGGGAAAAATATGCAGTCCTGTGGCAATCTAGAAAAAAATGACAATTGAAAATCATCCATCATTACTATCAGTATCAATCTTCAAGTTATTAAGAAAACTTATATAAATATTTCAATTAATTTTGCAAGTCAATATTTAATAAGTACCAAAAGGATGATCTTTGTGGTGCAATAATTTAATGAGACCAATTAAAAATAGTGACTTTATATTTGCATGCTGCCATTGTGCTGAATCTTGTGCTTTGTAAAGGCTTGGAATTGATGAGAAAGGACTGAAATTGCAAACTCTTCCTTGTTACATTGTCAACCTTCCAGTTTGCCTATTTGTCAGAAGTGGGCCTCTCTGTTGCCTTAGTCTGACATTTAAGAGCAGGGAAACAACAAAAACTTCAATCACACCTCAAATCTTATCACACTTGAGAGTGACTTTACTGAAACTCATAGCAGGCATTTTATTAAATCTGACAAGGGCATGATCTCTTGTTCTGGTGTTTTTTTTGTTTTGGTTTTTTTTTTGTTTTTTTGTTTTTTTTTTTTTTCCTTTCTTCTTCCTATTTGTTTTGTTGTTGCCTAACTTTCATGCACTTTTTTACTCCATTGGCCTTTCCTACAATGGATAGGATTTGGTTAAATAATAGAAGTTGGACACACCCTTGTTTGCTTGCTTTTTTAACCTGGAAGCATGACTCTGTTTATTTTGTTTTGTTTTTAATCCCCAACTACCTATTGAAAGTGTTATAGCTCTTGAATCCCTCAAATATCTGAGTAATTTTTCATCTTGGAGTCTAAGGCTTTATGAATTTACTGGCAGCTGTCTTATCTCACTGTTTCAATGTTAGTTTTCTCTATTTCTCTGATTGTATACATATTTCTTCTGGTTGTTTCAAAACCTTTTTTTTTTTTTTTTACTACTTATTACAAGCAAGTATTACAATTTCACATTTTTTATTAATAAAAGCTTGTCTAAAAATTTTAATTTTCAAAATATGTATATTTGTCCTTTCTCTGATATGACTTCCCAGTCTTTTTTTGTTTTGATTTGTTTTTTTGTTTTTTCCCCTGTTTCTTCTGGGTCCAAATATATTCCTCAAGGAGTGTAATAATAGCTTTTCATAAAATTACCATTCTAGAATTTTTTAAAGCTTAAAAATGCTGACATGCACTGTGTGAAAGATGGCATTTGTTGCTCAGGAATATTGACTGAAATACTCTTGGTTTTCTACTTCAGAAACCTTGAAACATTATATGCAATTACTTTCAGCATTAGTTTCCAAAGCCTTATGCTCTGTAACACTATAATCCTATGATGTAGCAGGAGTGGAGGAGTGTTTAGATCCAGCATTGAATGCCAGTATGAAACAACAAATGGTAAAATACAGTCCCACTCTCTGCTGAGAACAGCAAGAGAAAGACCAGAAAAATAAGACACCCTTTGTCTTATATTTATTCTCTGTAGAGTTCTCTGAGAGTCTGTAATCTGCAGGGTGATTGGAGGCAACCAAAAGATACAGCTTGTTACTCTTACATCCTAAAAATGTAGGAGGAAAATTCTGTCACTCTTTTTCATATACTTTAGGTAGGTTGAAATTACTTATCTAAAAACTTCTGGAAGTAAACGTAAGACTAAAAGTCAAAAAAGCTTTAAATAGGTTTCCTGTGAGTTCATATTAAACTAGTTTGAGACGATGTAGTTAAATGGATATTCAGTTAATGTCATTGGCTTATAATTTTTTTAAAAAGGATTCATAATTAAAACATGAATACTAACCATTACTGAAAAGATTATCTAATGTGGGGGGTTTCTTTTGAAATTTTAATTATGATGACTCTATGTGATTTTTAAATATTTTGGCACAAAACTTGGTGTTTGTTACATTTTATTTAAATTTTTTAAAATTAACCTGAAATTGGCAATATTTGTGCACATCAGCAGAAAGGTCCAGTTCATGGACAATAACTTTTGGAGGCAATGAAGTGCTTTAATGGAATATCTTTAACCGAAGTGTTATGTCTCAAAGATTTTTACTAAGTAAAGTTATATTCAAAGTCTTTGAAGGAATGGGATACAAATGCCATCAAAAGTATCTTAATTCAATAATGAGGGAAAATCACATTAGTATGTAAAAATACTTATAGATGGTTTAGATTTTAGTTTATAAATGTTTGTGAAACTTGACTGATTTTTCCTTATTGTCTTATCTTTCACATGCTTTTTAAGAGATAAAAGGTACAGAATTTTATGTGTAAAGCCATTTTGTAAATTATTTTTCCTTAGCAAAATCAGTGAGGATGTTTTTTACTCTCTGTGTTGATCACTTTGATGATAACTATGTTAGTGAAATGATCTAGTAGGCCCCCAGATTAGATTTTCTATTCTGATGTCAGAAGCACACTTCAGAAAGTGAATATTCAAGGCAGACTGGGTGAAGGACACTATTTTAGAAATTAAATATAACTTTTTATTTTAAAATTAATATTGCTCCATTTTCAAATGTTAGTAAAGCTATTAGGTTTACAAAAGATATTAAGTACTGTTCTTCTGCTCTGAAAAAAAACCAAAATATTTTAAAATGTAGGTAAATGGATAAAGTTGCCAAAAGAACACAACATTAATAATCAGAGATCATAATACATAAATCTCTAAAGAAGGAAAAATTAGAACTTGGATTTGTGAAATTTCTATCATAAGCAGATCTACTCAGACAAGAAAGTAACTGTAGAATTTGATGTTCTTCTTTATGAAAAAAAAACCTGCTGAAATACATCTCCGTTTTTAGGGGCTCTTATATGTCTTTTTGAACTGGGGAAAAGAGAAATTTTACTGATTGAGTAGAAATAACAAAAAAAAGGAAATTGACATTTTCAAACATATTATTTGAACATAGCATATAATCTAATTTCTACTAAAAGTAGCACTTTTAATCTGTTTTAATCCAGTTTGGTTTTCCAAATTAAAGCAAGTCTCTACAGAAATTCATCCTGGTTTGACAGAAGAGGGCAGTGTTTCTTTACAGTTGTGTATGGGAAATATGCATATTATTTTAAAAATCGGTCTCTAGAGAGTATTTTGAGCCAATGAATTTAAATGTAATAAATGCCCTCTGAATATGCTACTTAGTAAAAATAACAGACAATGAAAAAGCCAACATTACTGTTACTTAATTGTTGTCAGAATTGTACTGACCTAAGGAGCAGCATGTAACCTTTAACATACTACATAGATGACTGATTTTTGTGTTCAAAGATGAAATCTATGAAACAACGTCTTAGGTTGACAATGGTAACATGATAAAAAATTAAGCCTAATACTACTGGTTTTTGGAATGTACTAACGATATTAGCATAAGAAAAGAGCTTTGCTGTAACTCACGTGAATCAGTAAGGATAATCTCGCATTATGTGTTCATGAAGCAGGAAAACTAAAAAAATATCATTACAGTTTATTAATGGAATAAGATAATTAAGTATGCTTTTTATTTTAAAGCCTGACTAAATCCTGGCTGATTTCAAGCTAATTATTTGTTTTATTGGCCTTTTAGCAAAGTGATATTTGCCAAGTCTGTGCCTACATGATTGATGTATTTCAATATCCTGAGTGGTTTTATTTATTTCTGTTCAGTATAATATTATAGGGACAGTTTTCTCCCTTTCCTCCTCCTTCCTATCAAAACTTTCCCCTAAAGCTTTTTTTTCCTTATAATAACACTTTGCTCTTGTCTGTGAGCACTTTAATTCAACAGGGGATGGATGACCCTGATAGCTACTCTTTGGGGAGTACTTAATAGTATTGAATTTCTCCATGTCCAGAAGATGAGTTTTTTTCCTATGGACATAGGGAACCAAATTTCTCCAATGTGTAATGAAAGTGATTGTGTAAACAGATATAGAAATTTGGTCTGTTTAATTGTGGAAACAATGTCTTCTGTCATTTCCACACAGAATTACAATATTGCTGCCAGCCTCATTAGCCTCTTATCCAAAGAAAATCTTAATTCTAAAAGAGACCTGGGAACAAAATGGCTGTCCTGAGAACAAAGCAAAAGTTTAATTCAACAACTTATTAATGAAAACAAAGGAAAGGAGTTGGGGAAAGAAAAAGCATTTAGAAGTTTCTTCTTTTCTTGTTTTTGTTTTATAAGTCTCTTCCCTTTCATGTTCTGCTCATTTCTCAAAA
>WEIU01012103.1:1556-11810 GCA_013389925.1 Aegithalos caudatus
ATGGCGAGCACTTAGCTCCGAGCACATGATGGAGACCACATGGTCATGCCACGCTGACAAGCACATGGCACAGCCAGGGGACGGTGGCAAGTGGCAGGCCACCTTCTCAGCAGGTCTGGCAAAATGCTCGCAACTCTCTGCGTGTGGGCTGTGAGGAAGTGACCCAGGGAGTCCGGTGGTACCAACAGGGGCAGCGCTGGCAGGGGCAGCACTGTGTCCCTGCTCCCTGTACACAGCAGACTTTGCCCAGTGAAGCGCAGCTGCTGTCTTGTGCCATGGTAGAGCCCCTGACCCACGCCACTCCCGCTTCAGCCAGGGTTCACATCTGCTGCGGACCCTCGTGAGCTGATACTATGCTGGAGAAAGGACCTTGCTGTACAGGTAACCTCTTCCTCGGGGCGACTGCAGCATTTGCACTGCCTTGTGTGGGAGCAGCTGTGGGCTAAGCATGTAATTTCTGCAGCTGGTCCATGGAACTATTCTGGTTTTACTATTCAGATGGCGATTGCTGCACAATTTAGGTCAGTACTATCGTTGTGCCTGTGTTACCACTATCCAAGACCCTCACTATTAAGATTGCCTTTTTTACCATACCACCTTGTGATCCCCTGAATTGCTCTGATTGCTTTTTGTGAATAGATGGTCTTGTAATAATTCTAACTTGTAAACTATCAAGCGGAAATTAACTGTTATGTTTTTCCAAAGTACCCTTTTACTACTTAAAGAAACTGAAAGAACATCTCCCACCTTGAAACTTGCCTGATGTGGAAAAGGTTACCGCTGCAATGACAGACCATAACCCTCTCATCCTGCAGCAACTTCTGACTCAGGGCTTGTTATCTCTTGAAACCACTTAGGGAGTTAATGTTGATATAATTGTAATGTCCCAAGCCTAGATTTATATATCTTCTGTGAAGGAAAATTAGCAGATTTAAGTATTGTCAAGTCATTTTTTGTTTTTGTTAAAAACTAACTTTATGTTTTACTGAATGATTGTTCATTAGAAAAATTCAGGGTTAGCTGTGTGATTATAGTGTATTTCTGGAATCAGATAGCATTGATACATAGAGTTTTTATGAAGAGATTTGGTTTTAAGATAATTATTTAATGTTACTTATACGCATTCCTTTAGTTATATTAATAAAAGTTTGCTTCTTGGTATTTTAGTGAAACCCTCTTAGTCAAGGCTTAAAGCTCTGGCCAAGCCCTAGCCCTGGCTGACTGGGGATTATACCATCAGACCCAGGTCTTTCTGCACTGAAACTGTAATCAAGTAATTTTGACTTCCTAAATTGATCTTAGAAAAGCTGGACCCCTTTTCAAGGTAAACTTCAAAGACTTGCCCAGGAAAAGCTTTCCAAGTCCTTGCTAGGAAAAGGGGCTTTCCAGCTATAGCAGACCCTGGGAGATGGTAAGCATTTAAGCAGTTGTAAGTATTCATGGTTAGTGGTGCTTATTGTTTTATTGGATGCATTGTTTTACTGTTCATAATAAGTGCATATTATGCTAAACACCCTTCTGAATTTAACAGGTTAAATTATGTTCATGTTATAGTTGTTAAGGTTGAAAACAGAGGTGAGTACTGATAACCTTTTCAGCTACCACAGCAGTTTATTCACCTTGGTGTAAACACATCTGAATGGTACTATACTGTTGGAGTCCAGGGCATGTGGAAAACCCCTCAAACTGCCCTGGGGGGTCCGAGACCCCAGCTGGGAACCCAGGAAAGCATTGCCTTTGACCTTAGTCCATGGGAAAAACTCCCCACGCTCGTGGATGAATTAAAAGCAAGAAAAATCAGAAAGAAGTAGTAGTTTAGTTTGTCACAGGGTGAAAAATTTGTAGTTTTGGGTTTTTAGTATGGAGATAGATGAGAGCAAGATGGAGGTTTTTGGGCTGTCTCATGTCTTTCTTCTTCTACTCCATTTTCTGCTGTGACCGTGGTGCAAAGACATTGGTAGGATCACTTTGATGTACAAAATTGCGTGTTTAGAATAGGTAGTAATTATTGGTGCAAAATTGTAAATATAGTATGTTCTTTGAGTTAATTGGGCCAAAAGTTTATAAAAGACCTTGAATTTCTCTGCCTTGTGTTTGTCAGCTCTGTTTATCAGCTAAGCCTCTCATTAGGTGGCTCGCAAACCATGAGATAAGAAATTGAATAAACATTGTCAAAGACCAAAGCTGCAAGTTCCTCTCATCCTTTCAAACCCTGGTACAGGACTTTGTGGGGAAAAAAAACCCCTAATTAGGGGGTTCCCGGGGAAGGAAATCCCACACTATACAGTGGAATGGGGATCAAAGACTGGAAAAATTATCAGCCCTGTTGTTCAGTGCCATGCTCTTTCTGCATTTTCTGTTTTTTGTCTCTAAACGCAGAGACACAAACATAAAAAATCAAATTCAGAATGCCCACAAATATGCATTTTGATTGACTAGTGCTCACCAGGTAGAGGCCTTCATGAGCATTGAAACCTTTTAAATGATCCAGTTTAAAAAACTATTGCACTCCATCCTGACAGCCAGCATTCGTAAGCTTAAGGCTTCTTAAAGGATTGTCCAAAATACCATAACCCACTGAATTTTCATCAGTGATACAAAGTAGCAAAATGTTACTCTGAAGTCACATGTATTAATCTCAGCAGCCCAAATTATTTACAAAGTTGTAGGCTGCTATCACCAGCTCACCACAACCAAACATGCTGACACAGGCAAGAACACCACACGCCATTTTCAAGGAGTTAGCCTTACAATGGCAATTCCTACTGACAAACACAGAGGCATGCAACATTGTCAACTCTCGTGCTAGCTGTCAAAGCCACACTACACCATTGCAAATGGGAGTTAATCCCCATAGTCTGTGAGCCTTAAAAGTCTGGCAGATGGATGTCACATGTCTCAGAGTTTGGCCGCCTAAAATATGTGCATGTTTCAATAGGTACTTTTTCATCTGCCATAAAGCCTGTCCTTGAAAAACAGAAAAGGTGGATGTGTGGTGAGACCCCACAGAGTAGGGTGGCCAAAGCCATGTACACTTTAAATCATCTAACAATATTGCCAAACTCCCCAAACCCTGTCATTGTAAATAATTTCTTGTTATTACAGTCCTCTAGTGACCTAAACCTAAGGTGTTGGTATGGGACCTCATTACTAACAAATGGGAAGGCCCTTGAGACCTTGTCAGTTGGGGCACAGGTATGCATGTATTTCCACAGATGCTGGTATTCGAGGGGTAACAACCCTCTGCACCAGCTGGATGGAAATCAGAGACCTTTGGAATGACAACTCACCTGTGACTTCACCTGGACCTCAAGAGTTGGACACTTTAAGGACATTAATAGCAAAAGGAAATGCTACCTCTGATAGTTTTAAATGTTACTTCTGATAGTTTTTAACTTGGCTTGTTTGTAACGTTCAGGTTGTAAGTTGAAAGTTTTAAGTAATTAGTCTGCAGCATGCCACCCAGTGAAATTGTGCCTTTCATAGCTCCTGGACATGATAGTAAAAATTTTGATGGGACGCACCAATAGCTAGAAATCATTCTCCTTGTACTGTGTTTGTTTTCCTTTCTGCAATGGGCCTTCCAGAGGGATGACAAACACAGATATTATATGTTAAAAACAGAAAGGGGGAACTATGATGGCATACAGCTGCACTGTATGCCTCATAAGAGGAGGAGGGGTTTGGCTACAGAGAGCAGACGCCAGCCAATCCCTGATGATGAATGTAAGCAGGTAGCTATTGGCCAGTGAGCTGGGTGTTAACCAATCATAGCCAATCAGGTTTGAACNGGACATTAATAGCAAAAGGAAATGCTACCTCTGATAGTTTTAAATGTTACTTCTGATAGTTTTTAACTTGGCTTGTTTGTAACGTTCAGGTTGTAAGTTGAAAGTTTTAAGTAATTAGTCTGCAGCATGCCACCCAGTGAAATTGTGCCTTTCATAGCTCCTGGACATGATAGTAAAAATTTTGATGGGACGCACCAATAGCTAGAAATCATTCTCCTTGTACTGTGTTTGTTTTCCTTTCTGCAATGGGCCTTCCAGAGGGATGACAAACACAGATATTATATGTTAAAAACAGAAAGGGGGAACTATGATGGCATACAGCTGCACTGTATGCCTCATAAGAGGAGGAGGGGTTTGGCTACAGAGAGCAGACGCCAGCCAATCCCTGATGATGAATGTAAGCAGGTAGCTATTGGCCAGTGAGCTGGGTGTTAACCAATCATAGCCAATCAGGTTTGAACATGGATTCTTTTGAATAGCCTATATAAGAGCTGTGTGCGCCATTAAAGACACACTCTGCTGCATGAATCTCAGGATGTTGTGTCATCTCTCCATCACCCCTGACTGCGACATACAGGTATCTAATTTGGATGGGTCATAACAGTAACTGTCAACATGGGTGCGGGTAGTGAAAAAGGAACCTTGGGTTTTTCCCAAGAAAAGCAATTGGTAGCATTTGTGACACAAATTTGCTTGAATCCCAAAAGGGAAAAGACAAAAAAGAAGTAACAGAGGTCCGGTGTGATTTACTGGACCTCTGTTGCCTATGGGATTGCTACCTGTAGCAGGTGTATATGATCTTGGTGGTGAGTACAACGTTCAACCCAGGCTTGCCCTCTATTTCCCTATTGCTCCCTTTCCAAGTAAATCACTTTTTGGCCCTTTGGTATTGGGGTTTTTTCACTATTCAACAGGCACTAGTAGTCCCCATCCACAAAACAAGTAATTTTCTCTTATCCAATTTCCAGGTAAACCTCTGCTTATATTTGAATACTGTGGATTCCCACTGGTTCTCAGGGACTTCCCACTCAATTGGTATCAATAATTCCCAACCACAAAGTAAATTAACTATTTCTGCATCTAATAGCCACTGTCTGTTCAAAATTGGTGGGACATGCTTATGACATCATACAACACGTCTTTTATGAAAACTACAGTACCATTTTCATTCACAATTTCTACATTTACATATAACCCAGCTACCATGTCCTATATTGGGGTATATAAGGCACGGTATATGCATTGGTACGTAGGGTGGCGGCAATTTGACCCTTAGGTTGGGATATTAAGCAATTTTCTTTTTTATACAAATCACAAACTATGGCCAATATTGTCTGGGCGTGAGATCTATATAAACCAGGTCCTTCAGTTTAAAGAGGAAGTATCTCTTCCAAGGGAGGGTATCTGAGTTTCCTTAGAGTTTCTCCGGGGGGTACTTGAAACCACTCATATAAGCTTCTCCTTACTTCCCAGTTGTCTGTTATCCTTGGGAGAATATTTGCGTCATCCGAGTTCATTACCACCCGATTCCCACTTAAGTCAATTTTGTATCACCCGGGGTCGATTTTATAGCCCACTCCTTAGGTTCTTCCATGGGTCCTTTGATTCTTCTGGCGTGGATCCACCCTCTTTCCTTGGTCTGGATCGCTGCTTCAGTTGTCAGCAATACCTGAAAAGGACCTTCCCATTGTGGAGTTAAAGATTGTTCTTTCCATGTTTTAATCAATACCCATTCTCCCAGGTGGACACTATGGATATCTTAAATTNTGTACCAAAGTTTGAAAAGATGAACAGAATTTGAAGCCTTGATCTTTGAAGTAGTTTATTTTTTCTTATCTCATGGCTGGCGAGCCGCCTTAGACCAGGCTTAGCTCGCTGGAAAACAGAGCTTGCAAAGACCACGAGGCAGCCAGCTCAAGGTCTTTTATGGACTTTTTGTCCAATTAATTCACAGAACGTACTATATTTACAATTTTGCACCAACAATTACTACCTATTCTAAACATGCAATTTCGTACATCAAATCTACTTCCACCAATGTCTCTGTGCCACCATCACAGCAGAAAATGGAGTAGAAGAAGAAAGACGTGAGACAGCCCAAAAACCTCCATCTTGCTCTCATCTATCTCCACACTAAAAACCCAAAACTACAAATTTTTCACCCTGTGACAAACTAAACTACTACTTCTTTCTGATCTTTCTTGCTTTTAATTCATCCATGAGCATGGGGAGTTTTTCCCATGGACTAAGGTCAAAGGCAATGCTTTCCTGGGACTGCTGAAAAATTATTGAGTCTTTGCCAGGAGATCCCTCATTAGCTGATATTGTAACTGCTTATTCCAAAGTTGGTACGGTTAACCATAAAATGGCTGCTTTGGCAGCAGTCCTAAGGCCTCCAAAAAATGTTTCACTTGCTGAGAACAAGGGCATTTAGAGGCACAATGCCCACAAAATAATGAACGAAAAGTAAAGCCTAAAATAAATGCAGGCAATAAAGTGAATTGTAATCGTGGTAAATGTGGACATTATGCTAGACAATGCAGATCAAAATATCATGCAAATGGATAGCTGTTGCAGGGAAACTGGAATAAGAATGCGAAGAGGCGCGTGGGGACACAAATACCCTGACAACAACCACAAGCCCTCCCAGCACTATAAAGCTATCCATTTGCCAACAATATTCAGGGGCCACAAGTGGCTCCGCAGGGACTGATATATCCACTGCCAACACAGTGACCATTTTGAAAAGATAAATATGTAAAGTGCCTCTTGATGCCTATTGGTCCCATAGGACAGGGTTTGAGTGCTTTTTTAGTGGGGAGATCTAGTAGTACTATTCAAGGTATTAATCTACTTTTAGGCAATATTAATTCTGATTGTTTGGGACAAATTCATGCTATGGTATCAGTCAGTGAACCTCCTGTTATTATTCAAAAAGGAACTTGTATTGCTCAACTTGTTCCTTTTATGAGTTGTGTTCCAAATGCACTGAACCGGAGTTGTGGTACAGGAGGTTTTGGATGTACAGGAGTACCTCAGATATTTTGGACTCAGAAAGTGACAGATCAACGCCTGGAAAAACAATGCATTGTCACAGCTAAGGGATATCATCCAGAGACCATAACAATAACAGGTTTGATTAACACGGGAGCAGATGAAACTATAATTTCACTATTTTTTTGGCCTCAATCATGGCCCCTCACTCAAGCAGATTTTGGAACCATTGGGTTGGGTGGTTCAACTGTAGGTAGTTTATCTGCTATTGTGATTAATGCAAAACATCCTAAATGCCAACAAGCTAACATCAGGCCTTATGTCACCGATGGCCCACATAATTTATGGGGACACAATTATTTATCCCAATGGGGTGTCAAAATCTCTATGGATTTTTAATAGTGGCCACTGTGATGCAGGGCCTTAAACACCCAGTTGTAACCTAGACATGGTTGACAGATAAACCTGTCTGAATGGATCAGTGGTCCCTCCCTACTAAAAAGCTTACTGCCCTGCAGGAATTAGTAGCATAATAACTACAAGGTGGACATATCGAAGAATCATTTAGCCCATGGAATACCCGTTTTTGTGATAAAAAAGAAATAAGGAAAATTGACACTTTTCCATGATTTACGGAAGATAAATGCTGTGATGGCCACAGTGGGAGCTTTGCAATCAGGCCTTCCAACACCCACAGTGATCCCACAGGGATGGGAAATAATTATCATTGATTTAAAAGACTGCTTTTTTACCATTCCATTGGCTAAACAATATAAGGAAAATTTTGCTTTTACAGTGCCCTCTTTAAATCATGATGAACCTTACAAAAGATATCAATAGAAAATTCTTCCTCAAGGAATGCAAAATTCTCCAACTATTTGTCAATGGTTTGTGGCACAGGCCTTATCAAAGGTTCAAGAGCAATTTAACAATTGCTATTGCTATCATTATATGGATGATATCTTGTTGGGGTCCAAAAATAACAATTATCAGCTCTTGAACAATATGCTGTAACAAATTTGAAAATTTTTGGTTTAGTTATTGCCCCATAAAAAGTACAGAAACAGATGCCTTGGGAATATTTGGGGTTGATAATAACCAATACTCAGATTGTGCTTCAACCTGTAAAATTAGACATTGAAGTTAAAACTGTTACTGATGTACAGAAATTGGTTGGTGCAATAGGTTGGATTAGGTCATATTTAGGGATAACTAATCATCAAATGCAACCTTTGTTTGAATTATTGTCAGGGCTTACTTCCTCTACTGATGAGAGACATTTGACTGCTGCAGAAAAAAATATCATAGAAGTTGAATTAGCTTTGACATGCAAATTTGTTAACAGGATAGATACTTCTGTTGGTGTGCAATTATTTATTTTAAAAGATCATGAAACACCATGTGGAATATTATGTCAATAGAATGATGATTGGGAAGATAAATTGCATATTTTAGAATGGATATTTTTATCTTTCAGATCCTGAAAGACAGCTCCAGGACTTTATGAACTTTTTGCAGATATCATTATCAAAGGTTGCAGATGTTGTCATGAAATCTTAGGCCATGATCCTGTAACTATTGTGATACCCCTACAACAATGGTATTTTGAATGGTGTTTTCAAAATAATCATGAATTGCAATCTTCTTTATCTTATTTTAGAGGTCAAATAACATATCATTTACCTTCTCATCCTATTTTGACTTTGACAAGAGATATTCCTTTCCAGGGGAAACAAATTTGTTCTCCTGTTCCAGTGGAAGGCATAACAGTTTTTACAGATGAATCAGGGAAAAGTGGAAAAGCTGCTGTAGCCTGGAAAAAGGATGATCACTGGGAGTATGAAGTGATTCAACAAGGGTCTCCTCAACTGGTTGAACTTTGTGCTGTACTTTTGACATTTACTTTATTTCCTAATCCTGTAAATATAGTTACTGGTTCTGTTTATGTTGCTAATTTAGTCAAACATTTAGATCAAGTTGTGTTATATAATATAAAGGAGAAACCATTATTTGTCATGTTGCTGAAATTATGGACTGCTATTTGTAACCAAAAGCATTCCTATTTTATTATGCGTCTTCATTGTCATACATCACTATCTGGACTTTTTGTTGAAGGTAATGCTTATGTGGATTCCCTTGTGGCTGCTACGGCAGTCAAAATGGTACCTAACATGTTACAGCAATCTATTTTGTCTCATAAATTTTTTCACCAAGGTGCTCAGGCACTACAGCAACAATTTATCACTCAGTGAAGCAAAATCAATTATTTCTTCTTGTCCTGATTGTCATATGACTCATATTTCACAATATTATGGCACCAACCCCAGAGGTCTACTTCCTTTGCAAGAATGGCAAACTGATGTTACAAAAACACCTGAATTTGGTAGTTTAAAGTATGTTCATGTTACAATTGATACTTTTTCTCATGCCGTGATTGCATCAGCATTTGCAGGTGAAACAGCTCAGGATGTTATTCATCATCTTTGCCATGCTTTTTCTATTTTAGGTGTTCCATCGCTTATCAAGACAGATAATGGCCTGGTATATGTTTCACAAAAACTGCAAATGTTTTTCGTGCTTGGGGTGTTGATCATTCTACTGGTATTCCCATACTCCAACAGGTCAAGTGTGGTGGTCCCTGGACCATCCAAAGAGGATGACTCACTCCCTTGGAGAGTGTGCAGCTCCTAGGCTGCCTCAGCAGGGACTCCCCTTTGGGAAGTCCCCTTGAGAGATTTCTTTGTATCTCAGGGTGAGCAAAAATGCTCCAACCCAAGCACCTTTGCAGTTCTATGTTAATGTTTTGTACCCTCTTGGTTATTTCTCTTGTTCCTGGTTTTTACTCCTCATGATTGGTTCCTTTTTTGATCCTTTCCCTGACTGGTGCCTTTCCCAATTCCTTTCCCCATTGGCCAAGTTGTGAAACCCCACCCCTGGCTACCCTATATAGTCCCTCTCCCCTTGGGCTATTGGGTTCTTTCCCATTTGGACCTAGTGGAATAAAGAAGCTCTCCTGGAGATTGGAAAGACCCCGTCTTGCTGTTTTTACTCCTGCATCACCCAGAGTGGCAAGCGCAGCTCTGTTGCTCAGGCAGCCTCACAAAAGAGCTAGTCACTCTGTGTCTGAGAGTGCCTTGTGCCCCATTGATTCAAACGTCTTTTTAAAGATGCTTNTAAAGATGCTTCTGGTGGTGAGGAAGGTCATGGCACCTTTACCATCGAACCAGACCATGACAGTCCAGCAGTTATTGAACGCACTCATGGTGTTTTGAAGTGCCAGGTTCAAAAACAAAAAAGGGGGATGCAAAGGGAGACACCTCAAGTGAGATTAGATAAAGCTGTTTGTGTTAAACTTTTTGTGTCCTTTGCCTGACTCAAAATTGTCTCCTATATTTTATCATTTTTCGTCTTTGAATTCTAAACAGCCAAATTTTCATAACAATATTAAGGTATGGGTTAAGGATTTAAT
>WEIU01012105.1:4582-32633 GCA_013389925.1 Aegithalos caudatus
ATTGAACAAGTAGGAAGAAAGTGAGCATTTCCTTTTTGATGGAGCCAAACAAGTTGTAAGTGGATTCATGTCTTTGAGGAATATTTTCATTACCAATAAAGTATGTAAAATACCTTGACTGTCATCAGTGTCTTTGAGTTACACAAATCAGTGTTAAGAAATAATCCCTTTACAGCTTTACAAGCATTTAATGTTCACCATTAACAGATGATGTTACCAACTGGCAGGAAAAAACAAGAGCAAAAAGAATGACCCATTATTAATGTTTAAGAAACTTCACATTATGTACTGACCTTCAGGAACAAAAGGCTCCTGCTGGATTGCAGACCTACTTTCCCCCATTAGAGGTGAGAAAGAATGATTTTCATTGTCCAGGAGACAGTATGACCTAGTGGCCACAAAATAAGGCTCCTTTTGCACAATTGGAAAAAATAATCCTTGTTGTGAGTTCCTTCATGACCCCTCAAACATCAACAAAAGGGGTGGGGATTATCCCCCATCCCCAGGAGCAGGAAGGTGAGCAGAACTTTCTCCCACAGAGCAGGAGCTGCCTTCTACTGCCATGCTTGCTCATGCTCACAAGTGCATGTCAATGTACACAGACACATTTGAGAAGGGACCAGCATGCAGGTTGTATCTTTTCTGAAAGGAAGTCAAATGACAATGTTGTGAAAGAGAAGAACATTATCTCTGTCTTGTGATCTCTGTGAAATGTACTTAATGCTCTGGATTCTAAGAGAAGAGAGAAGCCCATGGAAAAGCCCTGGTTCAGGCAATGTTCAGTTAAATATGTGTGCATATATTTTCCTGTTGGTTAGCTCTGTGTATCCCCTTCCACGCTGGCTACTCAGTGTTTATTCTTAGTGACTCTCTTATTTTAGTTTTTGCATGAAGAAGGGTACATCCATAATGACTGAGTAGAATTTTGTACCCTAACACTGAAGAATTGTAAAGAATTCCACCTATATGAACCTAAGCCTTTTAACAACACTACATGAGTTCAAACACCTTGAATCACCCCCATGAAGCAAATCAGGGATGCTTCAGAGATTTCTTGTTGAAACACAGTATTTTTGCACTGTGCACACAGGCAAAACTGAAATAGCTGGAAAGTTTACAATGGCTATGAAACCAGGAAATGTGGCTTTTTTGTTAGAACTGGTTTGTGTTACAAAACAGATGCTCTGGGAAGTGTACATGGACTCCAGCTTTGACATGGGAATCTGTTTCCTGGTGTCTTTGGAGTTGCTAAGGAAATTGCAGAAAAAGGACTTGGGAAAAGCAAACTCTCTTTATTTTAAGGGCAAAGATTCTGGTAGCTTCAAAATGAGGGTAAAGTTCCTTCAGCATCAGATTGGATGCTGTGATTGATCTCAGGATTCTTCGATAACCTGGTCATAGTAAGGCAGAAAAGTGAAACAAGTATTTTTCTAGATTCACGCCTCCTTGTCTGACTCAGAAGTTGAACAATTTTTACTGAAGACCAAAAAAAAAAAAAAAAAGATCAATTTTATTGAAGTAAAATTCTGTGTCTAGCTTCAAACAGCAATAATTTATGCAGCACCTCTAAATACTAAGAAGCCTAAGAATCATTACAGTCCTGAGTGCTGCAGCATTTGAAGTGCAAATGATGTATGTACATGGAGGAAACTGAGTCCACCTAAAAAAGTGCATATGGGCATTTCTTGAATGGGCAGTTACTGGGCATAGAAAGATAAATACTGCCTGTGGAAGGCATAATATCTAAAGGATATTTGCTCAATACACAAAAAAACAGAGAGTAAACACAATTAACATGGAGCTAATATTTATTGTTGGTTGTAAATCATCACTGGGACCAATACTTTAGTGATAGAATTCCATCCAAAAGTCAAGTCAAAAGGTTTTGTATTTCATGGAATGAGTTAGAAAATTATTTGCTCAGATCCATACCAGCTAACTGCAACAGCTGCCATAAGGCTTTCTGCAGTAGATGCAGAAATGGTTTCCCATTTGTTTGTAATGGATTACCAGACACAAGATAGCTTGCATCATAGCAGATCATAATTCTAGCTTAATAAGATCTGAATAGAAAAACTGAAACCTTTTTTTTGGTTGTGAATAAATTCAGATACCTTTTGCAGAGGCAAAAAAATAAATCCATTTTGTATAGACAATCATATAAATCACATCAGTGCATCAGCAAATTAACTGTTATTGTTTGCAACATTCATTCTGAAGATGGAACTGCTAAGGGCAAAACCTACATGTTTCTCCTTCAGATGAAAACAGTTAAAGGACATATTATGCCTACAGTCATTAATGCCTCAAAATGTTCTTGACAGTTTTCCATTACTGTGAAATCCATTATCTGCTTGATTATTTTAGACAGCAAGGAAACTGCACTGGGGGTATTTGGGCAAGTTCAAGTTATGCTATAATCAAGTGGCTTGAACTTTGATAACATCATTTGTAACTCTTAACACACTTTAGAGACTACTCTGCCTGAAGGTTAATGGAAAAAAAAGTTTCTAGCTAACTGCCCAAATCTATACTGCATCCTTCAAAAGCTACTCAACAGATGTGATCATTTAATCTTGAATGTTGTAACAAAAGGTTTGAATCACTTTTCTTCAGCTGCCAAAAGAACTAACAGAGGCATCTCGTTTTGAGCACGGTGAATTCATGGAAATGCTGAGGCATGTTCCCAAAAGATGGTTATCTTTTAACCTGCAGTTGAAAGGAACTTAAAACATTTTCCAGCTATTAGATGTTATTTTATATATTTAAAAAATGATTCCCAAATGCAATTTTCCAGGATCAAAAAGATCAAGATAATGAAGGCAGGTTTTCAATGACTGCTACTCTTACTTACTTCATAATTGCTATATTGTTAATGACAGATTCATACAACTGCATGTACTGGAGGTATTGTAACTCATGACAATATATTGATGAAAAGGTAAATAGCAATGAAGTGTGAGTAATTTACTTGGTCATATGTGCAACTGTTACATTAAAGCTCATCAAAGCGAAAGATATTTATTAGAAATGAATTTCTAATTTTAACAGTTACCAACCTCTCCAATACCAGACTTTAAAATATGGTTTCAACAAAATTAGACATACAGTCTCTTGCACCTTCCCCAGTTCTTCAGGAAGAGTACATTATACAATTGTTGAGAGAACTAATTATTAATTTTTTTATTTGGGGAATACTAAGGTGGGGAATATTTAGCCTTCTGTGATTCAGTGATTTTTTAAATACCCTGAGAGTATTAAAACCTCTCAATTTCTTAGTATTTCTGTAATGCCTTATACCACTTTCTATTTCAGATATACTCCTGAGCAGAAACTTCTCTTTCAACAGATTTGAGAAATAATTTTTAAAATTATCCTTTTAGGTCCTCAGATAAAAGCTAACTTCAATCACGCAGTTAGAGTGTTTTATTAATTTATCTAAAATGAAAGGGAAATATTTCAAACTTAACATCATATAAACAATACAATATATGATAAGCAATTAGTGAATTTAATTCTGATAGAAATAAGGTCTGAGTTAAATGAAACAGCCTGTCCCTAGACATGCCTTAAAACAACATTTAATTCTTTTTATTTTAATATGCTTCCTTTTACTTCCATGAAGAGATGGTGCTTCTCCAACAAGTAGGATGTTTTGCAGGAGCACTAAAGCTCCTCAGGTATGTTCTGACAGGGCCCAAACCCCAGCTCTCCCTCAGATAATTTCCATGAAGAGCTGGGGAGTCAAAATGCTCCAAGAATCACTCCCAGGAAGCAGTTCAGATGCAGAAGTACCACTTTTTTGTTATGTAGAGGAGGTGACATTTATTTTTCTGCTGTTTTTTCTTAGAAGGACAGTAGCAAAGTTAAAAGCTCATTCAGGCACTTGAAATCATTGTCCAGAGCTGATCACCCTGCTCCATTGCTTTCTACTGCTGTACAGTGCTTAACCTTGATGCCCAAAATCAGTTTGCTGAACTGGACACCTCTGGGGCTCATTCTGTAAATCTGACTTAGGTAAATAAAGCAATCAGCCAGAGTCTGGCTTTGATTTCAGGTTGATAGCAGTTTAATGTTAAATCTCTGGGGATTGATTCACTGCAGATTATTACCGTTATTGTAATCTCTCTGCTTTGGTTCACTGCAGTATTATATTTGCTTGCTATATTTGATATCTTAATTCATTGTATTTTTGTGTACTGCACAAGAATTTGTCTTCCCACTTAAAAAACAAACCAATTTACAATTATACAATACCATAAAAAAGCAGAAGTCACAAACATGATAAAATGGTACAAAATAATGATAAAAACTTTTAGAAATACATGCCATAAAGTAATCAGAAAAAATATATTTCAAAATCACCCACAAAAAACTATTCTCTCCTCAAGCATTACTTTTATTCTAAACTAAGTAATCAGCTATTAAGCTGATTTTAAAAGTGCTAGAACAGGTACTGTACTCAAGAAAGCCACATGTTCACTTACAGTGAGTTAATCATTAGCATCACCTTCCTGTCCAGGATGTAAATATATGGGAGGACTAATTTTCTTTGTCTTCTTTGAAATTGCCAGGATTTTAAAATAGTCACCCTTTGCAGTGGCAAGGGGGCACTTGCAGACTGGCTCAAGTATGTGCACTATTGAAAATGCATGTGAAGGTGTGAATAGCAAGATAATAAAGTTTGCCTTTATGGTTCAAGAGAGTTAAACTGAAGGGTGCTGCAAAGAATCTTGTGATACTGAGTGACTGTGCAAGCAAATGGGATACAAAAATTAATTGTGAGTCACCACAAGTAATGGAATAAGAATAAATAATCATCTTTGTATCTATACAGTCAGTGGCTCCAAATCTAATGCCTCTAAGGAAAATTATCTGAGAATGACTACATTTTCTTCTGGAAACTCACTTGCACTGAAAAAGATCCAATATATTTTTCCCGTATTTCCTGTGTTGGCATTGGAGTCCACCAAGTCATGTAGTGGTGGAACACAGGATCACTTTGTAGTTGATCTACTTGCTGGTTCCTTCAGGAGGAGAGTCAATGAAGTAACATCATTGTCATTACAGTTCAAGAGCTTTCTTTAACATCCAATAACTATTTCAAGAGCACTGTGTGTATATAAACAACCCCAGGGCTGCCACAACAAATTCGTATTTGCCTCACCAACACCAGACTCGTTCACTGCCTATGCATAGCAGAAAAGGAGATAGAGAGAGACAGTGCTTATCTCAATTTCCCTCAAGTGAAGTATTCTTCAGTGCTTAACTAAGCAAGTTACTCAGATGGCTTCATAACACTCCACTGACTCTGGCAGAACTTCTTCATAATCCTCCCAGCAATTCAATTTCAGGTCTTCCAGCTGGTATGATACCCCCACCATGTACTGGAACTCCTGCCAGGAGGAAGACCCAGAAAACACATGGGAAATGCCTCTCATCAACATTACCCAGTTAAATTATGTGCATCATCCTCACAATCCTAAATTCAGCACATTCCAGTGTCACAGAAAATGCACAGGAATCTCAAGATGTGGAAATGAACAGCACGGGCAGCCATTATCAGGAGAGCTGAGCAGCATTACTGCTAAACTCATCCACTGCCCCATGCTGGAGGCTTTAATCTCATCACACAGAAGCAGCATCAGTTCAATGCCAGCATAATAATATCCAGGGCCTCATCCACCTCCCTCTCAGAACTGGATCAGAGCCTAAAAAATGTGAAAGTGTCTCTTGAAATGAACAGCGACCCAAGATGTCACTCTTTGTGTGAAGCAACACACTTCAAATGCTGTGATTGAAAGTATTCTCATGAAATGAAATCTGAGTCCCAAAGTATGGCCCAATTATTGGATTTTCAGAGTCTTTGAATATTACATTTATATAGGATTCCCTTCCACATATCATTAAGGATAGAGGGAGATGACTGTTCAAAACACTTTGGTCCCTATTTAATTACATTTTATTTCAATAAAATGCTTTGCTTCATATTTGCAACCCATATTATGGGTTTTTTTTTCCTCTCGCTAGTAAAAAGGTAGGGAGCCTTTTCAAGAACAGAATCGCATTTCTAAATTTTGGCTTTTTTTCTGGGAACTCTAAAATCAATACAATAGCTTCAGGTAGGTAAAATCAGATTAGACAGCAGAGGGCAACACAGACCTTATTCGTGAATAAAACTGAAAACATGTATTAAAAAATCATACCAGCATTTTACTGTAACCCTGTGAAATTGTATATTTCTTTCCTTTAACTCTGTGCACACCAGTAGCTCCATTTAGCATCCAAAAGACTATTTGGTTATGCCAAAAGCAGCATAGTACCATGTTGAAAACAAGAAGTTTTATAATTTTTTTGTTGTTGTCTGTTAGCCTTAGGTCTGATAGTCATTTACCTTGTGTGTCACACTGCCTTTCCCAAGCAGTGTTTGTCCAAGGACCATATCACAAGTGAGGTTAAAATCATACGAATGTCATTTATTTTTCATTCATCTTAGGGCTGAGAGGAGCCTGGTGGAGCTCCCCCAGCCATGCAGACACAGACACCAAAGGAAGGCCATGCCCTGCACAGGGGCCGCAGGGCAGCATCATGGTGTCACTTTCACCACACACACTTAAAAAACCAAAAGAGCCGGCAGCCTCGGTGGAAACTGTGCCCTCACACCTGAGCCTGTACAGGAGAGCAAGTTATTTCCACGGCTGCTGCCCTCCCGGGAGCGCTTTCACCCTGCGGCAGCCGCGGGGCCAGCACGGGAGCCCACAGCGAATGCAGCTGCCACGGTCACCCGCCAGCAGAACCACGGGATCAGCTGGCTTGGAAAAGACCTCGGAGGTGACCAAGTCCAAGCCCTGACCCAACACCAGCCTGTCCACCAGAGCACGGCACTGAGGGCTACGTCCGGACTTTCCTTAAACACCTCCAGGGATGGTGATCCTGCCACCTGCTTGGGCAGTCCATTCCAGCATCTAACTACTCTTTCTGTGAAGAAATTCTTCCTAATGTCCAATCTAAACCTCTCCTGGTACAGCTTGAAGCGACATCCTCTCATCCTGTCACTAGCTGCGTGGGAGAAGAGGCCGATCCACAGCAGGCTACAATCTCCTGTCAGGTTGTTGTAGAGAGTGACAAGGCCACCCCTAAGCCTCCTTTTCTCCTGGCCAAGCAACCCCCGCTCCTCCGGNAGCTGGTATGATACCCCCACCATGTACTGGAACTCCTGCCAGGAGGAAGACCCAGAAAACACATGGGAAATGCCTCTCATCAACATTACCCAGTTAAATTATGTGCATCATCCTCACAATCCTAAATTCAGCACATTCCAGTGTCACAGAAAATGCACAGGAATCTCAAGATGTGGAAATGAACAGCACGGGCAGCCATTATCAGGAGAGCTGAGCAGCATTACTGCTAAACTCATCCACTGCCCCATGCTGGAGGCTTTAATCTCATCACACAGAAGCAGCATCAGTTCAATGCCAGCATAATAATATCCAGGGCCTCATCCACCTCCCTCTCAGAACTGGATCAGAGCCTAAAAAATGTGAAAGTGTCTCTTGAAATGAACAGCGACCCAAGATGTCACTCTTTGTGTGAAGCAACACACTTCAAATGCTGTGATTGAAAGTATTCTCATGAAATGAAATCTGAGTCCCAAAGTATGGCCCAATTATTGGATTTTCAGAGTCTTTGAATATTACATTTATATAGGATTCCCTTCCACATATCATTAAGGATAGAGGGAGATGACTGTTCAAAACACTTTGGTCCCTATTTAATTACATTTTATTTCAATAAAATGCTTTGCTTCATATTTGCAACCCATATTATGGGTTTTTTTTTCCTCTCGCTAGTAAAAAGGTAGGGAGCCTTTTCAAGAACAGAATCGCATTTCTAAATTTTGGCTTTTTTTCTGGGAACTCTAAAATCAATACAATAGCTTCAGGTAGGTAAAATCAGATTAGACAGCAGAGGGCAACACAGACCTTATTCGTGAATAAAACTGAAAACATGTATTAAAAAATCATACCAGCATTTTACTGTAACCCTGTGAAATTGTATATTTCTTTCCTTTAACTCTGTGCACACCAGTAGCTCCATTTAGCATCCAAAAGACTATTTGGTTATGCCAAAAGCAGCATAGTACCATGTTGAAAACAAGAAGTTTTATAATTTTTTTGTTGTTGTCTGTTAGCCTTAGGTCTGATAGTCATTTACCTTGTGTGTCACACTGCCTTTCCCAAGCAGTGTTTGTCCAAGGACCATATCACAAGTGAGGTTAAAATCATACGAATGTCATTTATTTTTCATTCATCTTAGGGCTGAGAGGAGCCTGGTGGAGCTCCCCCAGCCATGCAGACACAGACACCAAAGGAAGGCCATGCCCTGCACAGGGGCCGCAGGGCAGCATCATGGTGTCACTTTCACCACACACACTTAAAAAACCAAAAGAGCCGGCAGCCTCGGTGGAAACTGTGCCCTCACACCTGAGCCTGTACAGGAGAGCAAGTTATTTCCACGGCTGCTGCCCTCCCGGGAGCGCTTTCACCCTGCGGCAGCCGCGGGGCCAGCACGGGAGCCCACAGCGAATGCAGCTGCCACGGTCACCCGCCAGCAGAACCACGGGATCAGCTGGCTTGGAAAAGACCTCGGAGGTGACCAAGTCCAAGCCCTGACCCAACACCAGCCTGTCCACCAGAGCACGGCACTGAGGGCTACGTCCGGACTTTCCTTAAACACCTCCAGGGATGGTGATCCTGCCACCTGCTTGGGCAGTCCATTCCAGCATCTAACTACTCTTTCTGTGAAGAAATTCTTCCTAATGTCCAATCTAAACCTCTCCTGGTACAGCTTGAAGCGACATCCTCTCATCCTGTCACTAGCTGCGTGGGAGAAGAGGCCGATCCACAGCAGGCTACAATCTCCTGTCAGGTTGTTGTAGAGAGTGACAAGGCCACCCCTAAGCCTCCTTTTCTCCTGGCCAAGCAACCCCCGCTCCTCCGGCCGCTTCTCCTAGGACATATGCTCCCAAATCTTCACCAGCTCCGCCGCCCTTCTCTGGACACGCTCCAGCACTTCAGTGTCCTCCCTGGAGCGAGGCGCCCAGAAGAGGGCACAGGAGTGGAGGTGGCTTCAGCGGTGCCGAGTACAGGGTAAGAATCGCTTCCCTGGTCCCGGTGGCCACGCTATTCCCCGTACAACGGGACGCGATTCCTCCTTCCGGGGACACCCCGGGCCCGCGGCGGGGCTGCCCAAGCCCGGCGTGCGGCNGTGCGGCTTCCCCGCTCAGTAGTGCCCGGGGAGCTGCCGCCCTTGCCGTGGCGCTGGCGGTGAGGTCGGGGGCAGTGGCAGGGGGTACGAACAGCCCAGCTGCTCCCCAGCTCTGGTTTGCCCTTCAGCGCGGTGCAAGCCCCGGCTGGCCCGAGGGACCGAGGGGAACATCGGGAACAGAGCCCTGGGGAGCGGGGGTTCGGTAGGTAGGGCCGTGCTTGCTTTTCCTCCTGCCCTGGCTGTGCGGGGCGGCATTTCGTCCCTGAGCACGACAGCAGCGGGTCAGAATTAGGCTAGACGGGTCCGGCGATGTGTTACAGGAGCGGCTATGAGGAGCCAGGGGAGGTTGAGGTTGGCCACTAGGAAGAATTTCTTCACCGCCAGAGTGATTAGACGCTGTAATGGACTGCCCAGGGAGGTGGTGGAGACATTGTCCCTGGAGGTGTTTGAGGACGTGGCACTCAGTGCCATGGTCTGATTGACAGGTGGTGTTCACTCATAGCTTGGACTCGATAATATCAGAGATTTTTTTCAAACCTAACTAATTCTGTGATTTTGTGAAGTTTTAATGAAGAATTTGAAGAAAAACCCACCGAGTTAGCGTGGCATTCTGGATCACAGTTAGAGTGCACTGGCCCACCTGTTTCCGAGGAAGCGAGCACAGGCAGGTTTGCAGGCTGATCTCCCCCGAGTTTCGGGGGCTGGTGACTGAGATTGAAGCTCCAGAGGTGATGCTCAGCCGCTGGTGGCATGAGCCTGACCCCAAACCTCGGCCAGACAAGCTGTCACCTGTGGCTGGCTTCGAGACCGAGCGACTATCAGCTGCTTCCAAATACACACGGCTGGGCTGCTGCTCCCAGCGGCCGTAATTTCCCTTCTGATTTACATCCAAAGGGGCTGTAATTCCACTCACAGAAGAGGCTGACCTTGGAAGTTGCAGGATAGATATCTGTAATGGTGCTATTATGGGAATTCTTTATGTATTTGTTATATTGGTCTCCATGCAGCATTAATGTCTTGAAATAAGACATGTACTGGCATATATATAGGAAGGAGTTAGAGTTCACATTTTAAATGCAATATTATTTTAATAGTTAAATATATAAAAATCAATTTAATTTCAAATGTATTTCACCCCTTGCTTGAACCAATACATCATGGGTCTTTGATCAAGACTCTAAAGTATTGAGAAATTATGTACTTAGACTTTCAAGTGTTCATATTTTAGAATAAGGAATGTCAGCAGACACTAATAATATTTTACAAATACCATTTGTTTAAATCATACTCTTTATCCATTCAGGATGGATGTCCTTTTCAGGAGCCTAGGTACTTCCTGCATACAGAGGATTTATTTTTGAAGGAAAGAAGTTTTATAACTTTTCAGTGGAAAAAACATGTAAAACCACAACAAAGTGATAGCTAATCTAACTATGGCCCTGGCAATGGAATGACAAATAGAAATAGTACAGAGCCAAGACTTAACTAAAAAAATTAATGTTAAAGCAATGAAAAGACGCTGTTTCATCTGACAAATGACGAAAAGCTTGCAGAAGTTCATAAAGCATGTTTTTTTTACTTACATGTTCCATTTTTATATGAATTTGGCAGCACAATTTTTCCATAAAAAGGCATTGCAAAGTAAACATTTACCTTTGCTTGTAGTGTGCTAGAATTGAATTTCTTGCTAGCTGTATATGAATAAGAATAATCTTTAAAGCTGTTTTGTCAAGGAAATGTGTTCAAGAGAAAGAATTGCTTATTTCTCTCAAAAATTATTCATATTTTCTTTCTAAAGTATTAAGTAAACAAATGTACTTTGGATGGATATGTCTTAAGTACATTTTTACTTTCTGATTTAGGCTGCTGTCTTCAAGACATTTTTTCTTGTTGAACTTCTGTGCCAATGCAGAGCTCAATGAAAGAAGGAAGGGTGATCCACCTCAGGAAAGCTTTGTTTCAATTGAGGTTTCAAATAGGTACATCTGCAAGAGGGTATGAACAATATTTATGGACATGTAAGAAAGTTTGATGAGATCTCTCACTTAAAAACCAATGTTAAACTTGCAGCTCACAACATGTTCTTCTTTTCTGTAGGTTTAAGAAGTGCTGATTCTCCTCTGGTAAATGAACAAGAAATTTAAGATGAAATTACAAAATAGTGGAGGAAAACTGTAAAGCCAGGAATGAACATGAAAGGTAACATCTTTATAAGTAAACAGGGAAAGAATTTTCAATCTTGGTAGTTATAATTGAACATGTAAAAGGTTGAATTTTTTTTCAAGTACCATGGCTGGAGCCATGTTGTACATAATACTATAACCTTTCCTTTTCAAAAAACTATTAACTCCTAATCATTTTGTCTGTGGTGGAAAGATGGGAAGATTAGAGGCTTACAACTTGAAAGAAATGCAGAACAGTTCCCATTTTTTTACTTCTAAGAGCATTATAGTGTATAACCCAATCTCAATGTACTGGGAATTTTGAATTATTTGTTATTATATTCCCAGTCTTTGGAGGACAATGTTACAAATGCTTCTTGTGCACAGACAAAAATCACAGTAGAGGGAGCTGAGCAGGTGAGTGATACAATCCCAGTGGTGTTGAAACATGTAATGAACTGAAGCTCTTACCTGTATAAGGAATTACAGTGAAAGTATGTTGAAGAAACTGACTTCTACTTGGAGATGTCACAGCCTTTCTGCTTTTTTTTTGGCTGGTTTGCTGTCTGAAGTGATTGGAAATATGAATATGAACATTTGCATCCATCCAGATGAAAAGTTAGGAGACTAAACTATATTGCATAAAAGTAATTATTTAATAAATGATGATACAAATCTGCTTAAATCATGTTTCTATTTCCAGGTATGTTTCTTGAGTGAGAATGTTTATAATATCTTCTTGCTGTGGGAAAACAGTGAAACGTTCATGTTGTGTGTCAGATTTAACAACAATTCTTTTCTGTTCTAAAATCTGTTATTGTTGGAAAAACATGGATGTTAGGAAATGAAGCAGTAATTTCACAAGTGCAAAAACCTCTTTTTCACACAGTGAAATTTTGGTTAAGTACTGAGGCAGGTACTAAAGGACTGATTTTAGCATTTTCTGCTTGGCTCAGCTTAAGTTTTGCTCTTCATGATAGAGACATGTTAGGAAGATGCCAGCTTAGATTTTTATGCAGATGATAAGATGTACTCTTTAGCTTGCAGGAGACTCTGTTAATATATAATCACAAAAATTACTGTGTGGTTTGTGAAAAACTGTGTGCAGCTGCACCAAAAGCCTCAATCTCATAAAATTTACTGTAGCAGCTCAGCTTAATTAGTGCAAAATACACATCACAATCTGTGTCTCTGCCATAGCTAGGTAGCATTAGGTCATGTCTCAGTCATCTGAAGTTCCATTCAACACACTTCTTTTCCTACATTGTCACTTGAGGCCAGAATGGGAGTGCATGTTTAGAAAATGTGCCCTGTGTGTCAAAAGCCTGACTTCTGACCTGCTTGAAGCCCCAGCTAGTACCTCATACTGGCAAGTAGTGGAAAGTGATTGAGAGAAAAGGGATTTTCTGCCAGCTTTGACAAGGCTTTGTCATGAAAATTTGAAAAACCAGAGAACTCCATGGAACATATCTGTGACCTTGTGCCCAAACTAGGAAATGGATTTTAGAATATAGTTAATATTGAAAAATAATCTGGATGTACCTTAGAGAAACCAAACAAGTGTTGCTTTATGTGAAATGGTGTAAATTTTAAAGCAAATAGACACCCACTTTATTTATACATAATTACAAATAAAACTTTTGATGCCAAATCTCTCAAAACTCTATATACATTTTATTATTGCCCCTGAATCATAATGTATTAGAATGTATTGTGAGTCTGTATTTCTGTCCAGTTGTGGAAGAGATTAGCTAATACCTCCACTTAACAATTGTAATCTTTGGCTTGTTAAAAGTAAATTTTTAATTTTTTTTTAACTCCTTAAAATTATTTTATTAACAAGGTCAACAATATCAATGAAAATAAAGATTTCATATCAGTGGAATATTGCATAACTTGTAACATTTTCAGTGTTTCAAGTAGTTAACTACTTCATTCATTAGAAAAACTCACATGGTTAAGAAAGACAGGATATAGGAAAAGTTAAAATATCTCCCAGTGTGAATCAGTTTAACTGTAAATTAAGTTATCAAAAGGAGCCATTAACAAGGTAATGTCTCTGCTGGGATGTGCATCCCCTTTAACATCAGTGGAGCATCCTAGAACTCAAAACAGCTATAGCTGTTCAATTTGTGTTTTCTCATTTAGTTTTTGCCATGGAACAAGTCAGGGTTTAATTTATCTGGTGTAGCTGTGATTTGTTGAACCTTTCCATAAGCTCTAGCTTACATACTGATGTCAAATGAAGCTAAGCAGTCTGTAAGGACAACAGCTCTTCCTATCTCATTAAATCCATGCATGTTTGATCTTATTAGAAAAATGTGCTGACAGCTCTGCATTGGCGTTGATCCCTGAGGCTTGAGAATTTCATTATGCGCTCTATTGATTGTTTTATCTTTTTTTTTTTTTTTTTAAGAATATAAGAATTTAATTTTAATTAAAAAAGGGGGGGGTCTAAAAGAAGAAACTCCAAATAAGGATTAAAAATTGGCCTTGTAAAAGAGGATACTCTGCATCTTCACATGAATGTCATACACTCTGCCATCTCTCTTCTTCAAACTTGCTAATTTGGGAAGAAAGCTGTGGGAGAATGATTTTACAGAGAGAAACACAGGGTCGAGACAGTATAGCTCCAGATTAGGTAACAGTGCTGTAGTTCAAGCAATCACTCATGTAAAAAATGAGAACAAAACTACTCCATTTTAGTACTGTGTACTCCAGTGCTTCTAGATCTGTGAGTGAGAGGTAACTCTTGGTCAGTGAGGTGTCAGTGGTCATGGACAGCTGGAAATTATACTTTTTGTGCCTCAGTTCTCATTGTATTCACTTAGCTTTATTCATGTGGCTATTCTTTGAAGATGAACTTCTGTCTAGTTCTGAATTTTTTAAGTGTGGGAGGCAGGCCTGTGGAGAGGCAAGAAGAGCTCTGATTTTTGCTGAGATGAAGTAAAAGCTCCTGTAAATGGTTTCTTGGTGACATTGTTGGTATCTGTTCTCCCACTGTAGATAGGATGAAGAAATGTTTTTGGGGTTGGAGGCTGGCTATGAGAGTTCTCTGATTTCTGCTTAGGCTCTTGAATTTAAAATAGCATTTGATAATTTTCATCGTTTATATTGAATTTAGGTGCCCAAAGTAAGCTGGTGTTTCCAGGGCTATGCTGTGCACCATCTCTGCTATAGCTCTGCTATTAACATTTTTTAAACACAATGTTTGCAGAACATTTATTCCACTGCATCATCGTTTAACCCCAGCCAGCATCCAAGCCTCATGGAGCCTCTCACTCACAGCCCCTCCAGCAAGACTGGGGAGAGAACTGGAAGGATAAAAACCAGAAAACTCATAGGTTGAGATAAACACAGTTTAATAGGAAAAGTAAAAGCTGCACACATAAGCAAAGCAAAACCAGGAATTCATTCCCTGCTTCCTATGGGCAGGCAGGTGTTCAGCCACCTCCAGGACAGCAGGGTCGTAGCATGTATAACAGTGACTTGGGAAGACAAACTGCATCACTCCAAATGTGTCCCCCTTCCTTCTTCCCCCCACTTCATGTACTGAGCATGATGCCAGATGGTCTGGAATATCCCTTTGGTCAGTTGGCATCACTTGTCCTGGCTGTTTGTCCTCCCAGTCTCCCATGCATCCCCAAGTTCCTCACCAGCATGGCAGTAGAAAAGGCAGAAAAGGCCTTGGCTCTGTGTAAGCCCTGCTCAGTAATAACAAAAACATCTCCATATTATCAGGCTGTGTTCAGCACAAATCTAGAACACAGCCCCATACCAGCCACTGTGAAGGAAATTAACTCTACCCCAACTGAAACCAGCATACACTGTTAGGAGTACTTGACTTTTGATCCTTGTCTGGGCTGTGGTCTGGATTTTTTCCCAATTACATGGAATTTCTTAGAGAACAGCTCACTTACAATGGAGGTTGGGATGAGGGAGAAGAGGACAGGTGTTCTTCCCTTTCAAGACATTCATGCACGCTTGCTTGGATACCTCTGAGTTTGTCTTGGTGTATCAGGGTTAAGACAAAATGGACTATGGCTTTGTACTTGATAAGGTGTAAAGCAAAGACAAAGCATTTATCCCAAATGCTTTTGGAGAGGGCAGTGTTTTTCCTGGGGACTGAATTTGAACTTAACATCAAGTGTCTCGGGCTGGATTTTTGTTTGTTTGTTTGTTGGTTTTCTCTTACTTAGTCATTTTATTGTTTAAAAATGTTATGATTAAACTTCAATTTAATACAGGATGGCCATATTTTAAACCTGAGGTAGCCTGGTGTTTGGGGTTTTTTCTGTTTTCATTTTTGGAAGCAACTGGCTTACAAGGTTTTTATTGATTGTCATAATTTATTCTTGTACACACAAGTGACTCATTATACCATGCCGTCAGAGTGAGAGCTGGTAATGATTTGGCAAGAAAGTGCCTTGTCAGCACAGCATTACAGAATCTCATTGTAAATATGAGCCTTGTAACCTTCAGTGTATGCTTGGAATTCAGATGTCCTCATGCATATTTGGAAAATCATGATGGTCAGGTGAAGTCCCTGATGACTGGAAAAAGGGAAACATCACTTTCATTTTTAAAAAGGGGAGAAAGAAAGATCCAGGGAACTACAGACTGATGAGGCTCACCTCTGTGCCTAGGAAGAGCCTGCTAGAAGATGTGCTAAGGCATATAAAAGGTAGGAAGGTAATTCAAGGCAGCCAGCATGGCTTTACTGATGGCAAGTCATGCCTGACCAATCTGGTGGTGTTCTATGAAGGAATGCCAGCAAGGGTTGACAAGGGAAGACTGACCAATGTCATCTATCTAGACTTCTGTAAGGCTTTTATTGTAGTCCCACATGACATCCTTATCTCCAGACTGGAGAGACATGGATTTGATGAATGGACTCATTCATATTCACTGGATGAGAAGTTTGCTGGATGGATGCAACCAGAGTCATGGTCAGTGGCTTCATGTCCAGGAAGAGGCCAGTAATGAATGGTGTCCCTCAGGAGTCTCATGGGACTGGCACCCTTTAATATCTCCATCAGTGACATGGGCAGTGGGGTCAGTGCACCCTCAGCACGTTTGCAGATGACACACCAGCAGGGCAGGATGGCATCCAGGTGACCTTGGAAAACCTGGAGAGTGGGCCCAGGAGCACCTCATGAGGTTCAACAAGTCCAAGTGCAGGGCACTGCAACAGAGTCAGGGCAATCCCAGACATGAGCACAGAGTGGGAGAAGGCCTTGAGAACAGCCCTGCAGAGATGGACTGGGGGTTCCCATGGATAAAAAGCTGGACATGAAGCCAGCAGTGCTCACTCATGGCCCAGAAAGCCCATGACACTCTGGGCTGCATCAAAATCAGGGCAGCCAGCAGGTCGAGGGAGGAGATTCTCCCACTCTACTTTGCCCTCATGAGACCCCACCAGGAGTGCTGCATCCATGCCCATTGCAGGGGTGTTGGAACTCGGCATTCTTTAAGGTCCCTTCCAGCCTGAACCATTCTGTGATTCTGTCATTGCTAAACTGAAATGCTCAGTTCAGTTGTAGGAGGGTTGAGAGTGTTTGTTTTCTGCTGCACAAAACTGTGACGCTGTCATTTGTTTGTTCTTTTTCATACAGCTCTACCTTAACAAAGATGCATGATCCATTTTGTAACTTAAGAAAAAACCTAGTCTTTCTCAGATTTCTTGTCTCTTAGAATTAGGAACACAGCAGAACAGTGCTGACTGAGTTTGATTCAGTTAATTTTATAAATACTTGCTCAGCAGCATTTGTCAAATTGCATTAAATCAGGTAGAAAAGCAGCCAAATTCCAATTTTAAAAAAAGATCAAAGTGCAGAGTACAGACAATAACTGGATAATGGATATACTCTTCCCCTTCTCTCTGTATCCCAGCATCTGTGCATGGTTTGTTTGTAAAAATTAGGCAAATATGTACCTTAAAAATATGAACTCTCCTAAAGTTCGTAGTTTTATCTTTTTCTTCAGAGGCTGGAGTTTCTCATGCACATTTCAAAAGATTCCATGGGTTTGCTATGCCACAGCTCCCTCAAGTGGTAGAATAATTTTGCATTTGGAATTGCAGCTCGATTTCTGTGACAAACTTGCATTCTCTTCAAAAGATTTTGGGGTTTCTTCCAACTTAATGTTCTATCTGATTTATAACAGAAACGTCAGAGTTCAAGGAACAGGAGTCTGAGCAGGGAAGAACTGAGGTTTGCTGTACTTGGGTTCCCAGTGAACTTTGGCTAGGAAATACAGTGCAGTATTATCAGTGCATCAGTGATTTCAAGTCTCTCCCTATAAAACTGAAAAACATGTTTTCTATAGTTATCTGACATAATCATGTTGTACCCTGATTAGGAAAGCAGAAAAGGTGGTTGGCATTCAGACTTAATATGAAATGCAGTGCAGGTTCTCCAGTATTTATGAGCTTTGCTTCATCCTTTGAAAGAAACTGTGGTAGTAAAATGAACTGTTGGATTACATTATAGGTTCCTTATAAGTTTAGGAATCTCTATTTAATTTCTGCTTGTGTAAAACAATGGGGTCTGTGTCAACCTTGGTGATAAATCTGGTCCTTGATTTATAGGACAACATACATACAAACAACTTTTTATTGTTTTCACCACACTTCCTTTTAATTTGGAAACCGAGATGAAATTTTTGCTTGAGTGTCATATTTCAGTAGTTAATATAATACTTCAGAATATATTGCTTTTCACCTTGAAAGATTTTAAAATTTTTTGCAAACTAGGTGCACACAACAAAACCAGGACCATTTCAAGAACATTTTCCCTGCAGAAACCTCTCTGATGTCACTGATTATTACCTTTATTCAATGTTGGTTTTTTTTTCTGCTGTCTGTTTCTTATGCTTCTCCCAATTACCAGTGAATATCCATTTCCATTAAAATACTTTTTCTGTTACTTTTATCTAACTTTGCTTTTTACATTTGAAGGGAATCACTCCATCCTACCTCTTTGCTATAATTTGTGCATTTTGAGAAAAGCATTTCCTTAGAAGTGATTGTTTTGACTTAAATATTAGTAGTGTATTAAGTGGTTTAATTTCCAAAATTATTTTAAAATAATTGTTTATAATTTGGCATTCATATTCTGATTTTAGTTTGTTTATTTTACTGCTGCCAATCATTTATGAACTTGAATTTAATGTTGCATGAACTTGAAAAAGTCCATGCGGGACTAAGGAAATTTTAAATTTCTAATAACTAATTTATTGCCTTAGTGTAAGAATCCTAAGGTAGAACCTTGTCATGCTGGGGGGCTGTGGAGGGTCAGGTGGAGAGTGATGAACAAGGACCACTACCATGAAGGAGTGATAACCACAGACTCTTATAGATTTCTTACATACAGATCCTCAACCTGCACTAGTGGAGAGGAAGCTTTCTATGATGCATAGTCCTCAGTGAAAGATCCAAATATCTCACCTTTGCCACAGGGTAGAAGTTTATGCACTGACAAATTATCAGCAGAGGTTTGTGTGTGACAATTTCTTTGTATGTCCATAGTCCTTCCTATATGGTAAATACTGAGAGTTCATGATTTCATCTTGCATTTAGATAAGTCTATTTTATGGTGTGTGAGAATAATACAACATATACATAGGTAGACACAAGATCTGAAGAAAATGTGGAGTATGCTGGAAAAAGCAGAACTGCTTATAAGGCATAGGGCAGTCATACTGGTTTAACATCTGTCACCAACTCTGCCCTGGATTGCATGGAAAACAGTAAATCAGCAGTTAACAGTTTTCTAATGTCAACTTGGAATTCTGGAGACAGGGTACTGTTCTTGCTTTGTGAGGGCTCTCCTACGTGGAAAAGCTCTTCTTTCTATTCACAGCCCCTGTGTTTCTGTAGCAGAACAAAGGAGTGGATGCACTCATATGTTCTTTTTAGTATGATGATGCAGAGGGCTCAGCATCAGTATGTGAAAACTGCATCCTGAGTTGAAAAAACTGCAGACTGCAAACTGAGCTTAAAACTTCTTGAGTAATAAATTGGTTTCTGTAATCACCATTATTGAGGTTTTGCAGGACTTGAAAACATTAGATGTAAAATGTAAGAGTGTAAACATAAGAGTGTTTAAATACAGCTTAAGGGAATGCTGAGAGTGTTTGCTGTGGAGGATGGATTGGTTCTGTTTCTATAGAAAAAAGTGAAGTCTTACCCTCTCTGTCCTTTTCTTTTGTGGAGCTCTGAGGTCCTACCTAAAGTCTGAATTTGTTTCTGTCACACAAAAGACAAGATAGCTGGTGGTGGTCATAGAAACAACAGAGTGTGCAAATTACCCAGCTGTCCCTTCCCTACCCCTGTTCTCAGGAGGTTTCATGGAAATGATGATGCTGCAAGAAACTGACTTGTGAGTTCCTTCCCATATGGACTTGGGTAGCTATCCTTGTCTCTGTCAGGCAGATGAGTTTTTATGGAGTAAAATCAGGATGGATGCAATTTCAGACAAAACACTGATTTTGTGCATAACTAACTGCAGAAAAGAACACAACACTTACAATACCCCATTCATCCTTGCATTCTACATTTAATTCTTCTTTTCAGCAAGAAGAATAATGTTAGGAATATAATATTTTTTGCATGAATTTTGCAATAACACTGCACTGAACATTTTTTGATCAAAGGGCTTGATGAAAAGGAATCAAAAGGAAATAACTATTGAAACCATGAGATTCTGTATTCTGAAGACACCCTTTGATTTTCCTTTATATGTGTCAGATATATGGTAGCATGCTTTGATAATGGTACAGCTGCAAGAAAATATAGAGGGATCTGTCTTTAACCTTTAAGAATTTTCAAAATTTGTAGATGTCAGTGTTTTGAAACTGTTTTGCAGGTGTCACTGTTTTTGAGCTGCCCCATTTGATAATCCATCTGTAATATGATGCCAGAGCTAGCGAGGGAAAGGGCAGCAGTGGGACCTCAGGTAAAAGTCATGACTGACTTGCTTCTCTGGTAACTATAAGGAGAAACTTTTGAAAGAGGTGTGTAGCATGATGTCTTGTATTGCAAGTGAAAATTTGAGGGTCATGTAGGAACCAGAACAGTGTTTTGGGCTTCTGTACACCATTTCAAGAAAATGGTGGGAAACCCAGTGATATATACAAATAAAATACTGTAAAATAGCATAAAATTAAAAGAGGACCATGTGTGAATATACAGAAGTTGAATTAATGTCATAACTGCAGGAAAGGTGATGATTTTTCTTTGTTTGTTTCCAGGTTTAAAAATGTCTGATCTGAAAAATATTGTACACAGAACCCATTGTATAGAAAAACTGCTGTCTGAGAACAATTTGCAAGATATTGTGGATCATCTTAAAGGACTTGAAGATATTGATATGACTGTAGAATATCTTCAGGGTACCGAAGTTACCAAGGCTGTATATAGAGTACTCAAGAGCTGCCCTTCAGGAGAGTTGAAAAAGAAAGCAAAGCAGTTATTGTCAAGGTGGAAAGCACTTTACAAGAATAACTGTGCTCAGTCAATGCAAGTTAAAAAGTCAGTTTCTGTGTATGTGAAAGAAGAAATTGAGTATCTCAGTGTAGTTCCTAGAGAGCAGTCACTGTCTGAAGGACCGTGCCAGCAGGGGGTATTAGATGGTACTAGTTCCAGCATTTTGGTCCCATCACAAACTGTTAAAAATGTGGTATGTAACAATGCAGAAGGCAGTATGGATCAGCATTCTTCTTTTGAGGAGCAACACGCTGTTCATGAAGATTCTAAATCTGTTGTTAGCGAAGCAAGTCTGCAGCAGGATCTGATGAGAACTCTGAGGTGTAAATGTGTGGATCTTCTTTATAAAGCTTTGATTGGTTCTGCCAAAGAGGAAGAGGAAAGTATTAAATGGCTAGAGTTAGCTAAAGAAATTGAAGAACATGTTTTTGCTCTTCATGGTAAAAATGAGAAAAAGTACAAAAATTGCATCAGAAGTAAAATCTCAAACCTTAAGAACCCTAAAAGCTGTCACTTAAAACTAAGCCTTTTTTCAGGAACTTTGAGCCCAAAGGCTTTTGCTGAGATGACAGTGATGGAAATGGCCAGTGATGAACTGAAAGAGCTTAGGGCTCTGTACACAAAATCATCTGTTCAGGAACATCAGCTTCCACAGGTTATTAATGGCACACAGACAAACAAAATAAAGTGCAGACGCTGTGAAAAATTTGATTGCACTGTCACTATGATTGCCAGAGGAACTCTCTTTCTTCCAGCCTGGGTGCGAAACACAAATCCAGATGAACAAATGTTGACTTATGTTATTTGTAATGAATGTGGAGAACAGTGGTATCACAGCAGATGGGTTTGTTTGTAATGCTGTCCATCTTTAATAAGGGGCTTGGAAATGTTTAGGAGAACATACCTCTGTTGAAACTCTAATTTTAAATTCTGTGCTGATAGCATGTGGGTGCTGCCACTAAAAACTGCAAAATCAGTTCTCAGAAACTGCTAATGTAATTTTAAAGGTGGCTTGAATGAATCTTACATGTTTTTAAGTAATGTAAATATGTAAAGAAATAAAAGGGTAAAGGGGAAAAAATGGTCACACTGTATCTGAGTGGAATATTTGCTAGTAAATCCTTTAAAATTGTTCCAAGTGCTGAGTTTTTTCTTGAAAGGAGTGGATAACTTGGAAAATTTTTTTTAACTTCAGGAGGAATTCTTTCACAGAACGTAAGTTTCATTTACAGTAAACAAACTGTTTCCAAAACTGCAGTTCACATTCTTGTGCGCATTGCAGAATGTTCAGCATGGAGTCACTCCTTACCTAAATCACTTTTTGAGGGCAAGTGTTAAGATTATTAGGTTGGTTTGAGTGGTGATTTCTAATAGGGAAAAAAACCTAAAAGTAGAGGGTTAAAGGGGGTAGGAAGCAGCGGACAAATAGAAAGTAAGAATGAAATTCTGCTTTAGTATTTTTAGCTATTAGAAGGAAAACTGGACTTGTGACAGTGTATCAGTATGCAGGCCAGATTTACAATGTAAGATGGTTTGTCCTGCTACTGCAAAGAAATTAGTGCAGGATCAGACAATGGATTGTTTCAGAAAATGATGTAAATATATTATTTGATTTATTTATTTAATAAATAAAATTAATAGTCATTAATAACTTTCCTGAGTGGATATACTCTCTGGAACTGGGACATCTGTCCTGAACTGAGAAAATTACTATTTTTATATAGCACACATTACCTACAAACAATGCATAGAAGGAAATCCAGTAACAGAAGTTTTTATACTTTTTGTTTTTCAAGAGTCAACAGGATTCTCATTGATTGTTTACTACAAATGTTTATTTAAAAAAAAAATCTTTTCACTAAAGTAGGAGACCTGTATCTTTTAAACATGCATTTAGCACTTCAAGGTTAAAATGTATCAGGAGAGCGGGAAAACCTGCTGAGTATTTGCTGGAGCAATTGAGAACAGCTCAGCACCCATCTGACTGACACAGCTGAGGTTGGTCAGCTCCTCTGGGCTGAGCTGCATGACCTCTCAGAGAAAGGAGTTGGAGGCTCGAGATGAGAAAATAGGTATTGGTGAACTAAATGCCAGCCAGGACTGAAAGACAGGTCTTTATCTGAATATGGTGAAAATTATGCATAATGTGATATTGCAAAGAGACAAACTAGTCTACTGAAAAAAAAAAAAAGAAAAATCTTTCCATTCTGTGAAGGGCTATTTTAGCAGCATTACTTAGATTTTTACAATGTAAAAAACTGTGATTTTGGGGAACTACACTGATGTAAAATACACATTAGAGTTTTAGGCCAGATCTCCAGTGTTCAGTTGTGTAACCAAGCAGTTACTATCCAGCCTTCCCTCCCAGCCCCTACTTGTGTGCTGGAATTGATGCTTACCAGTAGTCCTGCTTAATTAAGTGGCAGTACTTTTGTGTAAAGGATTATTGTTAGCTTTCAATGAAACTACAGGAAAGCAAACACTCCTGGTTGTAGTGGATCACAGCAAGCAAGGATTGTGTGGAGTTATTTTGAAGGTCATGGTCCTGTTGAGGAGAGCTTTATGCCAGCATTGTGCTGTGTCAGAACACCATGTAGCAGAAGACTTTATTTTAGATGTGAACAACGTATAAATAATTTCTGCCTGCAGTTGGTTTTGAAGCCATTCCAGTAATGTAGAGCTCATCCAAGTTTTATCTTGGCAAAGGGAAATATTACAAGGCATGGAGGGAGTTTCTGACAGAATATAGTTCAAGGGTGACATTTGTATCCATAACACTGACAACATTTGTGACATAATATGTAACACCATTTTCTTTTGAACTCCCCATCACTAAATGTGTAACTGTAGGCTTAAAATATTTAACTGGCTAAGGTTATATGCTTTGTCTCAAAATGTCTTTAAAAAGCCAACTTGCAACTACATAGTGTGTACAACAGCAGGAGGGTGTAGATCACTGGAATAGAGTGGTAGAGTCCAGAAACAAAAAAAAGTGAGAAAAAGTGAGATTCTTTGAAAAATGAGATTCTTTTATATTGTTGAAATCTTTTTTTTCAGTTCAGTCCAGGTGAGAAAAAGATCTCTGAGTTTTTTCAAGCATTTGGGTATGATGTTTAGCATGTCCATGCTGCTGCTCCCACAAGGATTGTGTCATTAGAGGCAATCCCCACAAACATAGTACAAGTATATGTAAAGTCTGTATTTCTCTCCATGGGGTTTTCCAGAGATGCTGGAAATTAAACTCCTTCTTGAATCCTGTGATTTAACAGCAGCAATGAGCTCTTAAACATAAATTGCCCTCAAAGATAAGCGCCTGTAGCTGCAGAACTTGTGATATGTATCTTAAGAAGATAAGAGCTGAATTTCACACAATTTTCAATGTAAAAACAAAGAGACTATTCTATATCTGAAGTGCTCTATTAATTATAGTCAATGTCACTCCCTTAACACCAGTAACAAAACTCATTCTGGTTCCTAGAGATCCCCTGCCAGACCCACTTCCATCTGTTCTGTCGAGTGCCTTTTCTATCTCTTTCATGTCCCTCTTACTGTGTACTTTTTAGGGAGGTATTTAGCTGTCATTTGTTGTTTATAACTCACTCTTCTTTTCAAAACCAAAATGAAATTTATGCTGTTTATTTTTCATTTAAAGTGTGTTCCTTTCCTTCTGCTGTGCTATCTACATTTGCTACTAAAGCAAAAACTGCAACTCTTCAAACAAAAAAACAGCTCTTTTTTGTGCCAAGAAGGAAAGTTAGTTGATAACAGGCTGTGGTTAAGGAGTAAATATATTGAATTACAGTCTTCAGGGAATCTTCAGGGTGTAATGGCCCAATTCACTGACTGCCTGGAAGATAAGGAAAGAAACAAGAGCACTTTGATAATTTCTTGGATTGCTTGGGAGCTGGCTTGCTGCATTCTGGTATTAACAGAGCCATAAAGGCAGATGACTTCATATCCCCTTATTTTGTACTCCTGTAATTCAGCCAAGAGGTGACAGAGTCATGTTTTACTGAGGCCATGTCATCACTTGCCAAGATGGGACATAGTCTCCTTGCCAGCTACAGATGGTAAAAAGTATTATTCACAGGCTCTTATTATAAGAGAGCTTTGCTGATATAGAATTTCCCCCTACTCATACAAAAAAGTTGCCCTTTGTTTGCCATTGGATATTTTTTGTGCTGCTCTCTCTGACATGGCATAACAACACTTCATGAATACATCTCTGTGACAAAATGCTTAATGTGCAAATTCAGCTTTCAGAGGAAGGTGCATGTGAGAGGAGCAGCAAGAGTGGGTTGCTGCAGAAGGGGTGGCAGCCAGGGGTGGATGGTGGGTGACAAGGCATGCAGGGACAGTGGCTTCAGTGGAAAGGGTCAGTGTATGACAGCACCCAAACAAGAGCAAGGCAGGTCTGGTGACAAAAATCTGCCAAAACTCCAGCGAGAACCAGGCAAGTCTGGGGACATGCTGTCATTTGGAGATTGGTGCACAAGGTGGGGTGCAGGAACAGGGCCACCAGGCTTGTAGTGTCTGAGCCACACTGGGGCTCTTGGTGGCAGTGGGAATCTGGAGCAGCTACCCTGACCAGCACTGGGCCAGCCCTGCTGCCCACCCCGCACTGGGATGGTCAAACAGCGGCCTCAGGCAGGGGCAGCCCCACAGCAGCCACATTGGGACCCTGCCTGTCTGCAGAATTTAAACAGGAGTGGGTTTGGTGCACCTGTTTCAAACTGTGTCCTAGCTGGGGATGTTCTTCTCAGGACTGGCAGGTATACTTCATGTGACCAGCTCTATCAGAGGCAGTATTTGTTCTACATTTTGTGTAGTTCTGTAGCAACTATTGGGTTTGTTACATACATGGTATGTAACAGAATGGACACAGGGAAAAGGGCCTTCAGTTCCTGATCCTCAAGCACTCATGCATGTGTATTAACCATAAGAGTAATCCTATGATGCTCCATTATACCTATAAAATCGTAAGCATAGTAGCCATAGTTACACCATGGTTCTTTTCTCTTTTCTTATATGTTCCCATGTAAAGGAAATAAAAATACATCTTATCTGAGAAGTTAAAGAATTTTGTTTCTAAATAGAACTTGAAAAAATGAGGTATCTGGACAAGCTGAAGAACTGGGTTCAAGTGGATCTTCATGAGGATCAATGAGACCAAGTACAAGATGCTGTACTTGGGTCATGGCAACTCCTGGTGCCAATGCAGGCTGGGAGTTCAGTGGATTGAGAACAGCCTTTAGGAGAAGGACTTGGGGGTTCTGGTGGATGAGAGGCTGGACATGAGCTGGCCATGTGAACTTGCAGCCCAGAAAGAACCAAAAGCAGCGTGGGCAGCAGGTTTGGGGAGGTGGTTCTGCTCCTCTGCTTTGCACTCATGAGACTCCACCTGCAGTCCTGCATCCTGCCCTGGGGTCTCCAGCACAAGAAGGACATGGACCATTGGAGCAGGTCCAGAGGAGGCCACCAAGATGATCAGAGGGCTGGGGCACCTCTTCTGTGGAGAAAGGATGAGACCGCTAGGGTGGTTCAGTCTGGAGAAGAAAAGACTGTGAAGACCTCCTTGAAGCCTTCCAGGATCTAAAATGGAGCTTATATGAAAGACGGGTACAGACATTTTAGCAGGGCCTGTTCCAGTAGGATGAGAAAGGAGCATAGATCCACTGGACAGACTGACTATATTCAGGCTAGGAATTCAGATTTTTTTACAACAAGGGTGATGAAACCTTGTAACAGGTTGCCCAGATTGATGGTGGCAGGGCTCTGAGCAATCTGATCTAGTTGATGTCCCTGCTCATTGCAGGGTGATTGGACTAGATGAAGTTTAAAGGTCCCTTCCAAGCCAAACTATCCTGTAATTCTTAATTCCCTCACATGTATCTAATGTGTTTCAAAACAAATTCCAGTGTTTCAAAACAAAAACATGGTAGCTTCTCCCAAAAAGTATTAAGTGCAAAATAGAGTAATTATTTCCTCGACATCTAAATGCAGTTTTTTCTTCTTTATAAATCATAAAATATTTCCATAACTGATCAGAACTTAGATACCTTAGAATTACCATAATTTAAAGTCCACTTTCCTACCTCTCCAGCACTTACTTGTATTTTATTCTAGAATTGGATGAAAGCAGATTCCAGGAAAAAAAGCACTTAAAATTTCTTGAAGTCCATCTTTGTTAGATAAAAATGGGTCTGGTATCATCAGATTTGCCTCTAGCATGGCCTGCCTTTTAATAATTATGTTCCTCTCAGTAGGAGACGTCTCCTTTTGATGATACTGAGATCTTGTTTTCCATTCCTTGGGCCGTGTTGATGTCTGATCCAAAACAAGACAACTCTACAAGTGGCAATTCCAGTCTGATTGCATCTGCCTTATGATCAGAAGCATGTGATGACTGCTTGAGCAAATGGGTGTACATAAGTACATAAGCCTGTCATCACCTATTCCTCCTGATTGTGTGGGAACCTCTTTAATTTCTTCGTGTGTTTGTTTTTTTTTTTTTTTTCATTTTAATTATACTTTTCTCCCGTGGGGAGGTTATAAGAGCACAGAAAAGGCTCTTATCACTGTCTCCTTTAGCTTTTTTTTCCCTGTGATGTTGTTTAAACAGTCAAGTTGGTGTTATTCTGAATTACTACAGGGGCAAAAAAGTGCCTGGCCATTTTTTAGAATAGCGTGCTTGTATTTCGATGAATTCCTTCATTGACACAAGCGCAGCTTTAAATGTTTTTACTTGCGAATTGAAGCTGCCTCACAATTGTGAGTTTGCATACCTGGGGACCTTAGTGTGGAGCACAGTGAGACTACCGCCTTTAATAAATATCTCCGACCGGCAAATACTTTATAAAGACATTCTCGGGCTTGATAATGCAGGGCATTCTTGAGCAAGTAAAAGTGTTATCTTTTCCAATGGAATGCTCTCAGACGGAGCACGATAGTAATCCATGAGAGATGGCCCTCGATGGGCCTTTCCGGCGCTGCTCTGCCTGTGGGCACAATCGTTCCCGTTGCCCGGTGTCCCTCCGTTCCCGCTCGTTCCCGCTGTTTCCCCGTGTTGCCGGTGTTCCCGTGTTCCCGGTGTCCCCGCTGTCCCCGTTCCCGCACCTTCCCGCCGCTCCGGGCT
>WEIU01012105.1:33148-51354 GCA_013389925.1 Aegithalos caudatus
CGTACCTGTGTCCTCAACACGGTTCAGGCTGGGAGCAGAAGAAGCATTAAAGCTCCTTCTTCTCGGTGCTGTGTGCTTGGAACGGGCTGCCCGGGGAGGTGGTGGATCACCGTCCCTGGAGGTGTTCAGGGAAGGACTGGACGTGGCACTCGGTGCCCTGGGCTGCTTCACGGGGTGGTGTTCGGCCAGAGGTTGGTCTCGGTGATCTCAGAGGTCCTTTCCAACCTAATGCATTCTGTGCAGGAGCCCTTGGGTTTCAGTTCTTCTTTAGTGAAGCCGTGACTGGGCTCAGCCCCTGTGCAGGGCCGGGGAGTTCCCAGTGGCGGCAGGTGGCTCTGCGGGCTCAGGTGTGCTCATGGCTGGGAGGGCAGGGATAGGGGTGGGCCCGGGCCGGGAGTCGCTTACGTCTGGGTGGTTAATGGGCTGCACTTGGTGTGAGTGAATCCGTGTTGTGTATAACTTGTGCAAAACAACTGAGTGGATAACAGAATAGGGCAAGAAAAATAGTTTTAAGAACTTCCATTAGTGGTCTTCATAGCAAAGTTATATATAACAAGATATATTGGGAGTATTTAAGTTTTAGTAACTTGGGTGGGACAGTCAGATAGGGAACTTCTTGGCTAAGTTTTTTTCAGGAATTGAAATGCTTGTCTGCAGATAACTGTCATGCAGCCTCCCATTCTACGTGTTGTTTTCCTTCTTGTCCACAATAATTTATAGTTACACTAAATAAGCATGTGGGTTTTATTTGTCTTTACTTTTAAAGGGTTGTGCAACACTGAAGTTGTCAGTGCTTGCTTTTTTTAGAGCAAGGGTGGCTGTGTGTGACTGGGGTTTTTTCTGGGGTTTTTTGCTTGTTTGTTTTTGTAAAGTGTTTTTCCATGACTTTTAGTAGCTTTGAAGGTAACAACCTCTAGTGGCAGACTGGAGGGAGAGGAAACATACCCAAAATAAATCCAAAACCTTTTTTTCACTTTTATTTTCAGAGAAACCTAACCAGAGGATGGTACAGCTATATCTGTGTTTCATACCAACATCAAATTTATAATGAACTGTTACTTTTCCTCTGTCTTCATTCAGGTTGTATGGAGCTGTCTTTGCTGTCTTAATTTTAGTAAAGCCTTTTCCATAAAGTTAACAAGGGAGAGTGTGTATTAAACAAACAAACAAAACCTGCTTTAAGCAGTCCTTGTTTTGCTTTTGAGTGTTTAAACACCATCAGTTTCCTTAAATTGAAAATATGTGGAAAAAAGAATTGCAGAGGGTCAAATAAGATATTTGGTTTTCCAACTTTGTTTTATTTTGTGTCAAATTGATAATAAATTATGGGAAACAGATCTTCCAGCTCCTTAGGATTGGAATTTTACATAAACATTTCACAATGAATAAAAACTTCCCAGCAAAAAGGCTTGTAAGAAGTTCTCAGGGTTTGTTGTTTTTTGGATTTTTTTTTTTTTAATAATGTTCATTCTCCTCTGTATTTTGTTTTTGTTTTCATTCTCAGCAGAGCAGACAAGTGTGTTGGCCTGGTACAGTGTAACCCACTTAATGCCTTAGGGATGGGCTTTCGTCACAAGGGTTATACTGGGAAGAATATGAATGTACAAGGTAGCCTTGTACCAATAGAGGCTGCTATTACTCAAATTCCCTGAAGGATAAGGGAAACTAATGCAAGGGAGAAAGATGAGCACATTTGGGCAGAAATAATTGCTGGATAAGTTATTGAAAGAGTGGAAGCAGTCATAGGGAAGTAGGTTGCAAGGAGAATGTCAAATAGCTCAAGCATTGTTAGCAGTGTTGGACCAGGAGCAGCAGCACTGAAGAGTGTTTTGAAGTTGGCTGAAAGTAATAGAATATTTAAGCTGGAAGATGTTTAACTGTGAACTGCTGAGAAATGTCAACTCTGATTAAATCTGAATAAATAAGTTTGCTCATTCTACTTGAATTTGGGGAATGAGGTTGGAGGTGAAGGTTAGGCTTACACAAGATTAAACTGGCAGAGATATAAATGTAGGTATTTCTCCTGACAAATTTTGCTGATTGACTTTGTGTCTAGAAGTTAGAATAAATGAAGTGATTCTGGCAGTAGGTACTGGAATGATTTAATGATCCAAGGATTATGTGAACTTCAGGATTCCTTCCCCTGGCCACTGGTTCTTTCATAGTCCTGAGTCATGCCAGGCAATGGTTTGAACTAGAATCCTGAGCTTCAAGGGAGTCAAAAAGACTCCTTCTTGGGGGCTAGAAAGAAACCCCCAAATACAATTTTTTGGTATCCAAATGAGTGGCAACAGCTGAATGACAGTTCATTTTGGGTTGGGCTCCTATAAGAAATAACAAGTAAATTCTAGTGATATTCTGGTGTTAGATCAAGCATGTCTAGGCTGCTTACAACTAGAGGCAACTTCAGATAGTCTGTGTTTTCTTTTGGATAGATGTTTAATAATTTGCTGACAGGTTATCTTCATAGTGCAGTGGTGAAATCACAAATACAGGCAGGAAGACTTGCAAGGAGATGAGGACCTTGGTAGGTGGAGCTGTATGACTGAAGGGCCCCCAGGCAGCTGACAAGTGCCTGTCACTAAAGGGGTGTTCCTGATCCACAGCTCTTACCTCAGTGCCCCATGGAGGGAGGGGAGGGTCAGTTTGGAGGCTGACTAATGCCTCTGCTTATAACACATTCAAAAGTACAAAGCCTGTAGCATCTTCTTGACTTCATATCTGGTTGTTTTCCTTTGAATTGAGAAAAAAAGTCTTTCAGGTCAAGCACAATTGTGGCCTCTTACGCACTAAAAAAAGCATTCTTGTGCCACTTAATTGACATGGGTATAAACCACTACTTCCCAAATAGAAGAACAAGGATTGGCTAAGGGGAGAAAAGTGAGAAAATGTGCTTCTGTCCTTTCTTTTCAGATTTTTAGAAACTTGCAGATCTGCTATAGGCAACAAGTTTAAGCACTGTAGTGATTGAGGGCTGAGAAATGTAAAATATCCACAAACAGTAAGTGTTGCAAATTATGCAGTTTTGGATTCTGCCCTTTCTGCTACAACTCTCATAGTTCTTGGGACTTCTTTACAGACGTTTCACAGAGAAGCAATTAATGTCATTCTTTGATGGGCTTCTGTAACTAACAAACTATGTTTTCTATGCTAGCCTGGCAATTATTGTCAAATGCTTTGTTCCTGTGAAAAAAAACCAACTACTAATGAGGGAGAGAGTTTACATTTCTGTGAAAGGCAAGTGTTTTTTTTCAGTCAAAAGACTTGCAATGGTGTGCCTTTTTAAACTTCTAATCTGATTCCAGCAGCTTAACAAAATATGATGGCTTAGTAAATAAAATTGTGAATAAGCTTCGGAACTGAAATGGATGTGCTTATATGTGTAAATTTGAGGATAGGAAGTTGTGAAACATATTCAGTGTTATGCTCATTGTAGAACTGCTAATTCTGCTTGTCCATAACTTTAGTGTTTTTTCTTAAATCAAAGACAGCCCCTTTTTTCAATAAATTTTGGCTGATAGGATATTAGATTGTAAGTAAACATGATTACTTACATGATGGGAACAAACTTGAGTATGTTTTACATTTAACAGCTTCAGTTGAAGGACATTGTACTATATATCCTCAAGAAAACCTTTAGGTTCAGTCTTGGTTTTGTATAGCAGGTGGTTCATCAGTGACCACTGAATGATAGTGATAACTGAGACAAATTTTCTCACCTGTTTCCAAGTTAGAAAGTAAATACAGGTAGAGAAGCAGTTGTCTGGAAATTAGAAATGTCCCTTACATCTGTTTCTTCAAAAATGCTGAGGCAGTTCAGTGGTGGTATTACAATAGATCCAGGTTTTGGTGCCCTATTAAAAAAGGGAGGTGAGATTTCAGTTGCTATGTGGGTTTTTGGTTTTTTTTTGTTTGGGTTTTGATGGTGTGCTGCAGTGGCTGGTACCAGTGTGGGAAAAATGAAACTGTAAATGGGTCCAATTGCCTTGCTTTGCCTAATAGTTTATGTGGGGTTTGCAGCTTGCTGACATTACAGATACAATGCAGTTCTGTGTTGGCTAGCACTGTTTTTCCATAGAACTGGAGTTCAGTATTTGTCTTCAGCCCTCAGTATACTGGTGTAAGCAGGTTCTCCTTAATCTGTGAAATTATTTTTACAGTAAAAAAGGACAAATTCCTAGACTTGAGTTCCAAGAATCTTGCTTTTCTTTGAGTGCTGCCTCAGTACCTAAGCAAGAAAGGTATTTGCACTCAAAATAAAGACAGATATTAAGCTGGTGTATGGAAGTAAGACAATCTGACAAATAGAGTGGACAAGGCAGTGGGATTTCACTAAGCTTTGCAGGACTGGATTTTGCAATGCAAACTGATTTTTCTGAGGTTGCTTAGCTTTTTGTCTTTCATTGTGACAGCAGATATTTGGACTGATAGTGGAAATATTTGACTTGCAATTCATTTTACTGTTTAAAAGGGACATTCTGAAAGGCCACAAAATACTTTTTTGTATGTGATCATGTTATAAATTACATTTAGTTGAAAATGTTCCCTGCTTTTAACAGGAATATTGAAGTCACTGATTTGAGCACTCTAATCCTTCTAAGTTAGAGGAAGCAATTCAGAAATGGTTATTAAAATGAACCAGAGTGGGGCTGCTTTTTATTTATTTTCTCTGACTTTCTTTGAATATTGAAATTACTGAAGAACATGAGGGAAAATTATTCCTGTTACAGGCTCTTTGTCTACTAGGTTGAGATTACATTTACATTAACTAATTGTGTAGCTCACTAAGAAATAATTGGAGCAAATAGTTATGTGTAATTCTATACTGTCTTGCAATTCCTGATGCTGGTAAAACAATCAGATGCACATTAGGAATTAAGCTTTTTCAGATGATGAATGATGATTTAAACTGAAAAATTAAGGTAGCAAATCTTCAGAAACATAATATTGTATGTTAACCGTCCCTTCAAAAAACATTGTCAAAACGCACGTTATACAGATAAATTGTCTAATAGGAGAAATAACTTTAATTCTTGTAGTGTCATAAGTATTTTATCATTGTATTATTTGTTGGAGTGTTAAGGCTTCATAACATTAATGGAGCTCTTTAAAAATCTTAACTCATTTAAAGATGCACAATCAAGAAAAAAACTGCAGCGGTCTACTGTTCTGAAAAATACCACTGTGGTTCAGCAGATACTCTAAATCACATTATCAGTGTGGCTGCAGATGAGTTCCTTATATAGTAATAAAACTGTGATATAGTAATATAGTAATAAAATAAATGTATAAAATCTTTGCTGCTTTCAAACAAAAATACTTGTTAATACTTTTAAACATGATTCTTTGGTGCTTCAGATACAGCTCATCAGCACCAATTAAAATGACTGAATGTATATTCCATTATTTTGGATTAAAAACTTTACAAAACCTCAGTTCTAGTCTAGCGTGACAGCTGTGGAAACTGAATGTCCTGAAATGCAACATTGCCTGCAACATCACAGACGACTCTTTCTGCAAGTTTTGTGTGAAAGGAGCAGTTTGGTCCACTCCTAGTAGTTTGTGGTTGGTCTGTAATTGTCTGCCCAGTAAACCTAATTTTATGGTCATCAGTCTCTTAGACCGCACTGGAATGGCCCACATAGTTGAAAATGTGCAAATTAACGTTGCAGGTTCTAAATGCACCTGCATTAGAACTTGTTAACAGTATCTATTATTTTTTAGAAAAGTAGTAGATACTATTAACAATTTCCTTACAGGTATTTTGTTTAAAATGTGGCCTTGTGGACAATTTCATGATAATAACTGCCATTGATAAAAATACAGATGCTAAAGAAACGAGTGCATAGTACCAGGCAGAACAACTTAAGCCAGTTATTTATGAACATTGTGTCCTTCAGGGAACTTCTGATTTCTGCAGGATTGGAAAAATAAATTATAACTTGTTCCCTGTGCTGGTAGGGAAGAACAGGAGAACATTCAGTACCCTCTGTTCCCATGAAAGCATTATTTATTAAGAAGCAGCTCCTATCTATTGATGTAGAAACTGGAGACATAAATAAATACACTGGACCATTTTCAAGAGTTAAACCTGCAACTCTTACGTAAGTAGTCCAGTGACTCTAATAAGGCTTTTCACGAGCACCAAAATATGTGTTCATCACCTGAGCCATAGCCACTATCCCATAGCTCTCTGAAGGGTAAATGAACTATCTTCTGTAGATTCTAAGCACTTTGGGTATCTCACAAACCTGTACAGAATTAAGATTTTATAAATGTTGTTAATTATGCAGTATAAATGAATTAAATTACTTGCTCTGAACAAATTTTTAAGTGAAGCAGTCAGTTCCTTGTATTTTGACTTTTTTTGTGTTGAGGCTTCAGACTACTCCTTCTGTCTTACTGTAGATTGTGTCTAGCAAATAAATATTCAAAGATGAAAAGTCACTGATAAAAAAAATTCCTGAAATTTCTTGCTCCTACTGTAGGCCTTGATTGTAAGGCAGCACAGTCATATGACTCTCATGCCAGCTTGTATCAGGTACTAATTCTACAGCCACACTGTGGGTGATGTATATGCCAGTAATGCTAATTACAACTAGCAAGACCACATTCCTTCCTTCAAAGAAAGAGAGGGACTAGGCAACTTATGACCCATTTCCATTTTAAATAGATGCTATTTTCAGAGAAGGCTGTTTGGGCTGAAGCCCAAACTATCAGGCAGGTATAGGAACACAGTTCTCCTCATACAGAAACTTCAGTTTGGGCTTGTTAAAATGAAACTTTACCCCCAAGCAATTAAAACACCATTTTACAGTATTAGATGACACTACAGTTGTGTGAGGGCAAAGGTTGGGTACAAAGCACTAATGAACAAAATAATGCTAAAGGATTTTTTTCTTAAATTCCTTCTTAAGTCTAACAGTTAAAAAGCCTTCTTTGGTGTCACTAATTTGCCATCCCCGTGCTGGCAGCCAGACTATTCACTAGCACTTCCAGAATTTTTGACAGTTTTACTATGGGAAGTTGACACCTTCTAACTGAACTCTCATTGCAGGCTTGGGCTTCATACGTGGCATTTTCAGTATCAGTGAAATAGAACAGAAAATTTTCTTTTGTGGTAGTTTTAATAGTATTCCATTCATCAGTGCTGTTCTGCAAGGAGTAAACTATAAAGTACCAAATGCTCATCTAAATAAAATTACAGCATTTGCATATGTTCCATAGATAACTGTGTTCCTAGTGCATTGGTTTTAAAAATAATTTTGGTAATAAAATACAGCACTGAAGTGATTAGTTCAAGGCACATGCTCTATAAAATTCTCTCTCCGTTTTTTTCCATGAACCTTTTCCAGTGAACATAAATGAATTATAGCACTTGTTGAATGTGATGTGATACCTCTTCAGCACTAAGAGGGGGTGTTTTGAAGGGTTTGGAGGTTTTGAATAGTTTTAAGTGACAGACCAGTAATTTATGCAGCATACTGCTTAGATGCAGACTGTGGAAGAGACTCCTCTTAAATTTGGTGTTCTTGAGTGGTTATTCTTACTGGAGTGTATCTACAGTTCACCTGTTTAGTGGAGTCCTGTTTTTGTACATGAACCTTCATGCTGGTGGAATTTAAAACACATTCTAGAAATGTATGTGTGCAAAATTTGCTGCTCACAACTATTTTCTTTTTAAATGATTTCCTTAATCTTTACAGGTCTAGGAAACCAGGAGGATCTTTTCCCGTAACAATGGCAGCAAAATCATCACTCCTTAAAGTAATACTGCTAGGAGATGGTGGAGTTGGGAAGAGTTCCCTTATGAACAGATACGTCACCAACAAGTTTGATGCACAACTGTTTCATACAATAGGTGTGGAATTCTTAAATAAAGAGTTGGAAGTCGACGGACATTTTGTTACGATGCAGATATGGGACACAGCGGGTCAGGAACGGTTTAGGAGCCTGCGGACTCCTTTCTATAGAGGTTCTGACTGTTGCCTGCTAACCTTCAGCGTGGATGACTCTCAAAGCTTCCAAAATTTAAGCAACTGGAAGAAAGAATTCATTTATTATGCAGATGTCAAGGAGCCTGAAAGTTTTCCATTTGTGATACTGGGTAACAAAATTGATATCGATGAACGGCAAGTATCTACAGAGGAAGCCCAAGACTGGTGCAGGAATAATGGCAACCATCCCTATTTTGAAACCAGTGCAAAAGATGCCACTAATGTTGCAGCAGCCTTTGAAGAAGCTGTTAGAAGAGTTCTAGCCTCTGAAGATAGATCAGATCACTTTATTCAAACAGATACAGTAAACCTTCATCGGAAACCGAAACCCAGTTCATCTTGTTGTTGACTTAAATTCTTTTTGCCAAATTACTGTTGACTAGCTTGCTCTATAAAAGAATGGGGAAGGTGTAGTAGATAGAATAACAAATGGGTTTCACTCTAATATTAAAATCGTAATATTCTGCTGCTTTCATGGGAGAGAAAAAGAAAAATCTCTAGTCATGAATGACCGGTTATTGAATTAGTGATGCTTCCTGTTTAGGAAGACATCAAGTAAAAAATAATATAAGAATGTAATTTGCCAAGTTTCTTCAAATGATAAGTACTTTGAATATAATTAAAACTTGAAAGTTCTAGAAGCACTACTTTGGAGAAGCTGTTCTGGAATTCAGGCACAAAGATACTTTTATATGTGTATATTTTTATGAAATCGGCATTCCACTTTTGTTTCATTAGATGTCAGTTTCTTAACAATGCTAGATATTAAACTTCAGTCTCACTACATTCCTTCTGCTGTGAGTGGTACTTCATCTCTAATGTGGTTATTATAAGTTAATATAAATTACATCCAGGTCTTCTAATTGCCTAATGTTGCTGTAATTTGTGTAGGTTTGTAAGTAGGAAATAAATTTCCTACATATTCAATGTCCATTTCTTCCTATCTACTATTCTAATGCTGCACTAATTTTTCCAGTGGTTTAATGCAAAATACTGGTCCATTTCTAAAATCGTGTGTCTTTGCCTTAAGTCCATTCTAGCATGTTTCTGATCAATAAGGTGAAAAATCTGAGTAACTGAAGTATAACCATTTCTGAAAAAGAAATTCTTTATTCAGCCAGCTTTAATAGCACCTGAAAGGATCCACATTGCGACATTTTTTAAGGAAAACTCGTGTACAGCCTTAGAATTTCTTGTTCATGTTAATCTGAGCTATGAATGTGTTTACCAGTAATATCTGCACTGTGATATTAAGGATTGGCAATATGTAGAGAACTCAGGAAGCTCATGACTTACAGTAGATTATGACAGCTTTCAGCCCTAATATAGGTATATATAACTATAGATAGTGTTTGAGCTGAATTTGATCCTTATTAGAATTGCTATTTTAGGATATGGACTTGTACATTTAAGAGATGTCATTTATATTACTGAGTTCATTTCATAATGATCAACAGGAGCAAATTCTGTATTTATTGGACAGCCATTTTTGCAGTCAGGCAGACAAAACTACAGGGGTTTTTGAGGCTTTCAGATGCAGTTTAGGTGGTAAAATCCTTGTGTGAGAAATTGTTCAATATTGGCTCTCAGAGTAATCACTGTCCTTGCAATAACGAAATTGCTCGTGCACTGTTGCTTCCATCTGTAATCTGACTGCTAATTGGCACATGTGGTCTGGGAAAGGAAGTCTGAGGCTGCAGGACAGGCCATGTTATTCATTAAACAACTGCTTTCTGTACAGGAACTTCTGTGTTTCAATGGAAAAGCCTTTCTTTTACAGTACCTTACCAGCAAGCATTTTATCCTAAAAGTATCTGATCAATCTGTACCAGGTGTAATTATTTGGAAGTAAAGCTTGCAAAACCAAAACCCTTTTTGTTGCTCTTAGTACACTTTTCTGAATGAATTTTATTCTTGCTTGAACCTGTCCAGGATAACTTTACTCTGCAGATCTGCTACTCCTGCTTAAAAGTGCCATCTTTTTACCTTCAGAGCAGTCCTAAGTCTGATTTATTCTTGCAGTCCTGCATCTATGTCAACAGAACTGTGTTTTAAATTTCAGTCCCTGAGCAGTTAAATATAGGTTGAACTGCCACCATGTTTAATTTCTGGTCAATGAATGAAAAGGTCTGTGAAAAAAAATCTTTCCTAAATCCTTCTTAATCTTAGGATGACAGAGCAAAATCTTTAGAAATGAAGATTGCACTTGTTAGGGGCTACTAAGCTAGTGACATAAAATAGTAGTAGAACTACTACCTTACTACTTAAAGCTTCCTTTAACATTCACTTTAGCAGAAATTAAGGTTGAAACAAAACAGGAGCTGAAGATACTGTGACTATAAATACCATTCAAGTAAGATTGCTAAAAGGAAAAAATGAAAGATGAGAACCACTGTGGTCTTCCTTGTGCGCAGGCATCTGTGTTTTCCAATCTGCTCCCTTTCCATTTCACATCATGGTTAAAAGCTTCCATCTGAGTAGTAGGTTTAATAAAGTTAAAACATAAACCCATAGAAGTGTATTAGTCATACCCTGGGAGCTGCTGTACCACAACTGTACACTAATCACAAAGATGGCCAGTAAAGGTAAACAGGCGTGTACATGCTGTAGTAAATAATACAGTATAGGAATTAGGTTTAGGTCAGGAATTGGTCTCAGAGAGAAATGACTGAGTGCCTATAGAATCAAAAGTCTTCTGACAAGCAGTTACAGGTAACAGGTATAAAATCATAATGCTTAATAGCAAACACTAATTTCTGTACTTTGTAGAAGCTAGGTATCATTCCATACAGATGTAAGGTACGCATTTGGGGCTTGTGTTTCAATTCACTGATTTGTTTCAAGAGCTAACACACCTCAAATATTACAGGGTTTTGTTAGCAGTTCTTGGAGCTCTAGATTGACAGAGCATACTGTGTAACATGTGTCCTTTAAAATGAGGAGAACAAACTACTGTTGTGGCAGGTTGGGACTGCTGAAAGCTGTGCTTGTTAGAGAGCAGAATAGGAAGTGGCAGAAGCAGCTACCTGGGACAGCTGACAGCTCATGTCACAGCACACTGTATCAATGCTTACATAAGCTGTTTTAACAGCTGCTCCATACCTCAAATGGATCTTACTTTAAGTCACCTGACAGGTTACCTAAACAGTAATAGAACCTTATAGAAAGTGGAGTCTGAGTTGCATTTCCAGCCCAGATTTACTAAGGGTGATTCATGTTAGCTTGTGCCAATGTTCTCATCTCCTTATCCTTGATTTTTGAATGACTTAGGGTAATTTTAGTCCCTTGAACTCATAAACCTTTTATTGCCTTTATTGCATATTGCAGATTATTTCTGTTTTCTTGTACTGCAACAGAATTAATTTTGAATTCTTACTCTTAAACCCCTGAGAGGGCAGGAACATAATCCTTGCAAAGGAGGTGTTTCTTCACTGAGAAACTGTTCACTGAAGCATGCTGGAAGTGCAGCCTTCAGACCTAGAGCAGATTTGTGACTTTAATTGACCAGAAGGTAATTTTCACCATCACTTCAGCTAGTGGTCTTTCAGCTCACTGTGATGAGTCACAAACTAAAGCATAAAAAAGTGTCCATGTACAGAGAACTTGGAGCTACCTTGCCAAGGTCTTCAGAGTTCTGTCACAAGACAGAACTCCTGAAACACAAAACTATGACAAAGGTGATGAGTTAGGACATAATTCTTCCATTACTGGCCAGTAACAGTCTGTTTTCATAAAGCCTAGGTGGACCTGAGTCTGCATTTCCCATCTACAATTCCTGTATTCAGAGGGAGGGATGTAGTGGAGGCATAAGAATAGGCACCATTTGGCTAACTGCCTTCAGAAATCAGATGAGAGAGAAAATGCTTTCATTTTACTTAATGTCCTACTGCAGAAGCAAATGCAATTATAAAAAAATGTAGCTTCTAAAAGTGGTAGAAAGTGTTAGCACTAATCCTTCATATTTGTCAAGCATTTTCTTTCTGCTACATATATGATTATTTAAGTATTTCCTCACTGAATCTTAACTGTTAGTGTTTTTCCAGCCATCATGCTACAGGGGAGAAGGCAGAAGATAACTGCAGCTCAGTGGCTTCTTATCTCATGATCAAGAATGCTTTACCTCAAGTGTGTTTCTGTTATTTCCATGTATACAGAAAAAACCCCAAGTTGATATATATAAAATTACATGACATTATCAAAGTGCTGTACAATGCAGTTTGCAAGCAATAACATTGCAAAGACAAGTATTCCCAACTTCACTGGCAACCCCATGAGGTACTGTTACTGTGGTTATCTGGTTTTCTTCTAAATCACTTCATGTATACTCAACAGCCATCCATACTACATCATTCCATGTTTTATTTAAGGTAAATATTGCAATCTCTTTATCATGTTCTTTTCTCTCATGGAACATTTTACAGTGACAGCTTAGCAGTAAGTGCAGAAATAATGACTGACTATACATAATATATATATATAGCATATATGGTCCCCTTAATTATACAGACTATGCAAAATACTTCTTAGAACAGCATGCCACTTCCTTTGGAAATTATCTTTCAGACATTAAAAAAAAAAGTACAAGAAGATAGCTTATACAGATTTGCTGCAAAAAGGAACAGAACACTTAAGACTTACTTAAGTAAACCCAAGCAAAGTATTAGGTACATATATGCAAAATGACCTTTTTTAAATTTACTGGTTTGGAATGATGTTAAGTTCTGCAAAATGGTTCCTAAAACATTTTACAATGGAATAGGAGCTAGACAGGCCAAATGAATGCCTTTCTGAAACCTCAACAAATACAATTTCATGGTTCAAAGATCCTCCTCTAAATTTATTTATAAAAAGAAAGTTTCAGCAGTTGCAGAAATAATGGGAAAAAAGTGTGAGTTTAAACATGTAAATTTAGTCTGGGGTTTTTTTCATGTGTGAATTAGAATTAATGTCAGGACAGATCTGGCTGCTCTGGTCTACTTCATTCACTGATGCAACACTGCAGCTAAAGGTGTATTGCACTAAATCGATAGAAAATTTGAAATTACACACTGTTTAAGCTTAAGGGGTTTTCCTCAAAATTTCTTGAAGTACTGGAGACAGCTTTTCTCATCTATCAATTTTTATTTAGCACTTTATATACATACAATTACACATAAATAAATAGAGGCTTGATTTACTACCACAAAGTCTAAGTTAGTCTGGTTAGTCTGCAGAGCGAGTTCTTTACTGAAGGAATACAAGTAGGAAAGTTTATCATAAAATTAAGCACTTAGGCCAAAGAGTCAAGAATTCCCTTTTGCTTCATATTAAACCAGATAACTGGTGACAGCTTTTGCATTTAGATCTGATTTCATCCCACCCTGTGTCAGAGGCTTACACCTTGCATATGCATTAACACATAATGTCTCAGTTTCTTCTTTTGTACCTCTGCAGCCTCTGACAGTTTAAAACTCCGTTTTCATACCACATAAAAGGAAACTTCTTGAGATACACATTTTTAACCAGAGAAGCTTGGCTGTCTTACTGTGTCATCAAAAAGAAAAAGCTGCTTCAGCATCCAATTAGTCAGTCTTCAGAAGATGAATATAAAACATGCAGGGGACTAACCAGACCAAGTACAGTTCAAACAATCAGGAAAGTAGGGAAAAAGCACTCACTCAGGAAATTTATTTATTCAGCTTAAAAGGTGTTTTTTCCCAAGGAACTGGACTTTCCTTTCAAAGGCAGTGGATCGAATAGGAGTATTGAGTTCATAAAATGGATTCATTGCAAACTGGAGAAAGAAGAAAAACCCATCAGTAAGCACAATGCCCAGTCCTGGTAAATGTCACTTCAGGTGACATCTACTACTAGCTTTCAGCCTCTTTAGTACCACTAAGAGCACAGACCTCCTAAACAGGCCCTTGCATTCTCCCCATACATGTGCAGAGCCATCCCCTAGCACCATCTCCTCAGAACAAACCCATCACACCAGTGGGAATTGCCATGGGAGGCTGAGATGGTGATGCTTCCCATGACTGTTTTCCATCACCCCATCTACTGGAAGTACCACCAGGATTTGAGAACAAGGGCTATGTGTTCTGAGAGCAAAGCTACCAGGCTCTGTAGAACAATCCTTTCGTTATCATCATTAATGACACCCTACTACCACAAAATGCATCACAAGAAATTGCCCCACCAGTTCTCTGCTGCCCAGAGAAGCTGTTGATGCCTCACCCCTGGAGCTGTTGAAGGCCAGGTTGGATGGGGCTTTGACCAATCTGGTCTAGTGGAAAGTGCCCCTGCCCATGGCAGGGAAGTTGTAACTAGATGGTTTTTAAGGTCCTTCCCACCCACACCATTCTTACCTATTCTACAAAAAAATCATTGGACTAAAGTGAAAAAGTTTTAAAGAGTACAGTTTATAACAATTAAAAAAAAAAAAAACAACCCCAAACTTACTCTGTTTAATGGAAAATACATCCTTTGTGTCACACATTACCAGCTCTGGCTGATGAGGACTGCATGGGTGCTCATACAGTACCCCAAGAGAAAACATGCTCATACAGCTGTGCCTGAGCATGAAGAACGGAACATGCTTAAAAGTAGTGCAGCAAGACAATAAAAAAAGAGTTCTTACCTTTATATACAGCTCATATACATCAGTAAAGAAGTTCTTAATTCCATCTTCTTGCCTTACATCATGAAGCATTATAAATCTCATATGTACAGTAATTAAGGAGAATAAAACTTTTACAAAGAAAAGAGACATTATCCTGAGATAAGCATTTACACCTAATTCAACATATACCTAAAATGTTTGGCTGTACATGAAACAGCAGTGACTCATAGGAGGGAGCATTTAAAGAAGTAATAGAAGCAATGAAATTTGGAAAGCATTACCTTTAGATTTTATCCTAATTGAAAACAATCACCTCCCTATCCAAGGCTATTCTTTTTAAAACTATGTAATTCTGAATGGGGATGATGCTCTTGCACCCCTGCCACCTACCCCTAAATTTAAAATGCCATTCACTGTTACTTGCTATGTGTAACAAATGTTTCACAACAAACAGTTCTAGGACTACCTGTACATAGTATCAAACCTTGGCACTGCATTTTCACCACTGCAGTGACTGACACCAGGCATGTTCACTGCCACTTCTCTCCAGCACGGTCAAAGGGGTGGGAGCAATCATACAAGCTTGCTCAGAGCCTCTCATACCTCTTTACTCAATGGGAGCACCACATTTCATTATGCTATTTTGGCTCCTACAAAGGTAAAAATCCACCTTTCCAACTGTTCCCAGCTTCTGTGCCTCCCAACAGCTCTGCCTGAAGCTGATGACTCTAACAATAATAGTGAATAGCCAGAGAAATCTGTTCCAAACTCACTTTATCTAACTTACTTCTTTCTGGAAAAAGGCTTTTCTTATATAAATATAAGGAAAGAGAATAGGGAAGGATATGTCCAGCTGTGACAAAAGCAGAAACAAACCATTCATTAAACTTGTCCACAGTCTTCAAATACATGTTGTTAGAAAGCCACATGTTCTCATCCACGAGGTCAAGAGCAGCATGGGCAATGAACTGGTTGAGATGGCGATGATCATCCTGATGCATTTCCAGAAGACAGGAGATTAGTAATCCAGTGAAAGGAATGAAATATAAACAATAATTTGTCCAAGTTGCTACAGAACCAGTGTTCAAGTTACCTAATGTTACATATACCCTGCCTTTCTGTCACATGTGCCATCCTGTAATTAAATTAAACTAGCATATGTTGTCATGATATTCAAGGGAGAAAAGAGTTCATAATAAAAAGATCATCACAAAACCAGTCCTGAGAGCAACAACATCAGTAAAGCCTGTATTACATTTCAAGAATGAACTCAAGCATGAATTCTTTTGTTTACTGATGGAAAAACTCCCATCATTAACTTAACCAACAACAGAGGCCCTCATATGTCATTTTCTCTTTTTTCCGGACATCTGTTTTTGTGATACTTACATAGCAAACATAAAATGTATAATTTTCTGGACTATAACATTTCAGTCAAATTTGGCAGAAATTGACCCATAGGTTACAATGTATCAAAGCTTGGGGACAGATGGGGGAAGCAGAAATACAGATGGCAGGTATGCTGATAAAATCACCTAAATATTCTGGTTTTCTCACGTTGTTTGACTAGAAACAGGATTGTTTTATTGGTTTTGGGGTTTTCTTTTTTCTAAAACCTAGTGCAGAAAAACATCCTACAACTAGTATTAAATATATGCCTGCAGATGTAAATGGAATCTCTTCCTATAATAAACACGAGAGTGATCACAGTGTTTGGCCTGTGTACTTTGTAGACAATCTAGAACACCAGAGGACATCTGCCAAGAAGGGATACAGGACAAAACCACACTGGAAGCTTTTAGTAGACTGGAAAAATAAGTAGTTTTGTACTGATTCTCATAGTAACAGGATGCTGTTACTGCCACTCACCTCAGTTTTTGCCTCAAATCAGTTTTTACACATCCTCATACGAAGTCTACTCTGAGTAGCCTTATTTATGATCTTTTATTGAGATGATGCCCTGCAGTTCCAATCAGTGACAGCATATACTTCCATTTTTGGATACACTCACAGATCCATGCACTTTTATTCTGAAGTCTATTTTTTCTTTGATGTAATGCCACTTATAGATAGATTTGTTCTCTTCCCACTGGAAACACTACTTATTGGGTAGTATTACATTTCTCATATTTTCAGATTCTTTATCAATATAAGTTTTTAGCTTTCCTTACTTAAAAGCAAGTGACTAATGATTAATGAAGATCAGTAAAAATTAGGTATTTTATAGCAGAAGGACTGAATAGAGCTTTCAAATTTATGTTTCTAACTTTATTACTGTATATAAAAGTCTTAAAAGTAAGTGGTATTAAACAATGAACAGCTATTATAAAACCTTTGCACACTAAGAGAAATTACCAAAGCAAAACTAAGATATGTATTCTACAACATGCAGCAGGAAATATTTGAGGAAGCTGTGTTTTGTGAAGAACTAATATAACCTGGCAAAGATTTTTTTAAGAGACTTGGGAAATCCAGAGTTCTACTCCCTATGACAAAATTTCTGTTAAAAAAACCCCAGGTAGCAGTAGATACTACTTTTAAAAACATGCTGGTCATGCTTCTAATACGCTGTAAAATTATAAAAGAATCACAGAGTGTCACAGGGAGAAAAAAAAACACACCTTCGACTCTACTTTTCCAGGAGGCAGAAATTCCATTTCAAATACGGGATTATCATGATGACCAACTATCACGAAGTAGAAACTTCCAGACATTCTTCAAAACAACGCTCCTTACAGGAAAAGACAAAAATGCTGATGAGTCCATATACAAACTCTTAATCCCTGTAGAAGAGCTCCTAAAAAACAGCCAATGTTCTCCCATTCATATTTACCAGAGGCTAAAGAGAGACAAGCATTTAGGTATGTGCACCAAGAGGATGGGGCCGAGCTCCTCCTGCTGCAGCCAGGGACCAGGATGGGAAACAACGGGCAGAAACCGATGCCCAGGCAGTTCCCCCTGGACGTGGGGAAGACCTTATTGCAGTGCGTGTGACTGAGCACTGGAACAGACTGCCCAGAGAGACTGGAGTTCTTCCAGAACGGTCTGGACACAATCCTGTGCCCTGTGCTCCAGGACGACCCTTGCTGGAGCAGGCTGGCCAGATGCCTGTGTTCCCTCCCAGCCTGACATTCCGGGGAAGCCGGAGAACATCCTTCGAAAGTGGCCTAGAAGTGAAGCTAGGTACCTAAAATCAATTCCTGCCCTGCCCACCGCTCATTTACCCCCCGGGAGCCCACAGTCCCCCGCAGACGGCGATGATCCCAGGCCGTAAGGCGCTGCACCCGCCCCCAGGGAACCTCCTCGCCTGTCTCCCCGGGCCCTGCTCACAGGCAGCAGAACGGGAAGGGCGGCAGGGGCGGGCGCCTCCTCCCTGGCACACGACGGCCGTGGGACAATCCCACGGCTCCATCCCCGGGCATTCCAGAGGTGCACGGAAAGGCTGACCCGTCCCGCCGCCCCCCGGCCTCTCCGAGGGAAGGGCCGGACTCTGCGGGGCTGCCGTCCCCAGGGGGGCATGGGGAGAGAGGGAGGCGGGGAAGGAGAAGGGTCCCAGCCCGCAGGGTCCCGCCCGGGCCCGCAGGATCCCTCTGCCTACCCTGCGCCGC